>JAFMSR010000002.1:3737434-3752164 GCA_022818135.1 Saxidomus purpurata | reverse complement strand
TCATTGAAAATGACTTTAGGATAGCCACATACGATGCTTGAAGACCTTTTGCAAGTTGACAAAATTGGTCTTGTCTCCCTTTGTTGTCAGACCTGAAACAGACTGTATTAGACTAAAAGTGTTAGTATGTCATTGACAAATTGTGTTTAAACAATATTCCTGCTTAAACTTACATCATAAAATGAAATAAAGTATTTCTTACTAGACAATATCACCAGATTAAGAATAAACAACTTGTACATGCATACTGATACTCCTGCGCTTTCTGGAAGATGTGCTACAGTGGAGTATTTTGTTTTAAAACACTCATACATTTCCTTTGACCGTCTTTTGTCAGGTAAATAATATTTCTATTGAAAAGTGAATCGGAGTAATACGCAGGAAAGAAATTAAGGTAATACGAAAATTTATTTGTTTTTCATTTAACTGTAAATGTTTCGTTTTCCTTTGACCTGAATCATAACAGAGTAAACATTGGAGTTTCAGACACTACTTCTTCGCCAGTTTCTAAAGGCTTGAAAAAACGTTTTGTGCAGTATATAGTTTAATCTCAGAAATTCCTGAAAACGAAGGATGTAATCGATTTGTATTATAAATTCTATTACTGTGGATGGTATCATCAAATTGCCTGTTTTTTTAAACTAATAAATTGTGGTCAGCAAGCAGTCGACACCTGTTTTCTGGAAGCACATTTGTGATTTTCTGTGCTGATAAACCCTGGTATTACCGAAGAGGCATGTGATTTAGCATTTTGGTTCAATATTTACTACTGTACATATTTGATGAAAGCTGAACTTGTTCTTCAGAGTACTGGCAGCGTTTGTTACTTTATCTGTTACATTATAGAATTCTTTGTTCAGAGGGTCTAAAAGGATATACATAAAACTTGAATTATATTTGAACTAACATCGGTCAGTTAACTCAATAACAAATAGGGAAACATCTTTTGCGCAAATCATTAATGGACAAAATGTCTGGTTATCATTTTGTAAGTCCCTTGCATCCCAAAGAGTCAAACAGTTTCAAAGAAAATTTACACAAATAGTTGTTTTTACTGAGTTCAGTTAAATTACCTTTTCTGTCTTTTCTCAGTTTTGTTTGTGAGCTACTTTTATTGTGGATTGGCTCATACATTATCCGAGTTAATACAGGGATAAAATGTTGTGTGCAGCGCATTGTAAATCTATCTGCTAACAGCATTTATATATTTCTGTACTTCTGTCCACAATTCCAGTCTCAAAATTATGTACGAGTTTCAGACATATAGGATTGGTTCTATTTAGACAACTAGATAAATCATGTACCAGCTTTGTTCGCTGTGCTTATTGGACGACAATCGTAAACATTGTGTTCACATGAAACATATTTGTGTGTGTGTGTGTGGGGGGGGGGGGCAAAGTGCAACTGCATTGAAGTATTAGTGTCAATGATTTTGTTAAAAAGACAAGAGGGCCACGATAGTCATTCATCGCTCACCTGAGTACCATTGCTCCACAAAACGAGAAAGTAGGTCATGAGCAATGAAAATTTTGAAATCTACTTTCAAAACTGTACACATAGTTTCATCACTGTAGTTTTAAATACAAAAAGATAGGTCAAAAGATCCAAACGTATCTGATCACATTCTACACATTATATAACATTTTGACCAATGATTGAGGGTCAAATATTGCACAATGATTGTTCAAATTTGACCTGGTGACTTATGATGAGTGGAGTTAAATGTGGCCTCTTGAGGGTTCACAAGGTTAGTGTTCACAGGCATATAACAGATAGTCGACATACATAGGGCGATCACAAAATTCCCCATTTGAGTATATAGTGCTCATGTGAGCTGAAATATGCACTTTGTCGTTAGTGAAGCTAATACAGTATGAAGTTTCAAACAACTTTTAAGTCTGTGATGCAAATATTAAATCTAGCTTTACACCGTCAAAAGAGTTTCTAACAGTTAAAATGTCACATGTCGTCTGGCGTTAAAATTGATGGATTGTGCTCTTGTGACAATATCACATCCTTAAGTTGATTACTTACCAAGCTACCCCCAGTAGTTTATATGCCATATGAAGACTTTATCTAAAGAATTACCTCATTGATTCATCCAATCATTTACAAAATGTGACTTATGCAAGAATTAATCGTCGTTAAATGTCGCTCGAATGAAGATACCTTATTACATCCTATCAATTAATTCATAATCTTGATATACTGGGTACCTTACATTAAACAGATATTGTCTGCATTCACACCGGGGAACTCGCATATGAAGTGCAAGATGCACTTTGGTAGAAATCATATCTGAAACTTCCAGAACTCTATAATTTTGAAGGAAAACCAAGGAACGTGGTGTTACATTTTCCTACTTTTCATACAACGAATATTATTATTTTTATTCTCCCCGTATGCTTTCATCTTATTTTCGTTTCGCACAAGACTGGCCATTTCATATGATCAAACAAGAATGGCAAAAACACTCATAAATTCACATAAATTCCGCGTCTCTCAAAATATGTTGTTTGCTTGTACGTTTAGAAATGACACTAAAAACTTTGAACAAAGGGTCTGACAAATGTAAAAGAAAGTAATAAAAAATGATGAATTATTGTGTTTTGTTGAAAATCGCATTTCTGGCCAGGTATGGACAAAGAATATTCAAAAATAATATTTTTGTATTTATTGTCATTCATTTAACATGCATGCAAGCAAGCAACATATATGTAGAGACGCGGAATTTATGAGTGTTTTGCAATTCTTGTTTTATGTTTTATTATATGAAAATTGGAAAAAAGTAACACCACCTACCTTGTTTTTTCTTAAAAATTGACAGCATGTGGAGTTCCAGAAGCTCCGCATATTATTTTTACCGAAGTGCATCTTGCACTTCATACGCGGGCTCCCCTGGTGTAGCACTGTTGAAAAGAGAATTTGCTGCTGGTACCGAAAATTTGTATCTTTGCAGATTTGGATTTATCTGTGTCATAGTAAAACATCTGACTTGTATTTGACTAAACGTCATGTTGTTAACGCCAACAATCGGTTTCTTTTGTTTACAAATGTGTTTCGGCATACCAAACTAACCAGTCGTCGATTAGCAACGTATGTGAAAGTGTATCGGTGATTTAATGACTGCATTTATAACTTAACATTATAAAATATGATATAAAAATACACCATTTATAGAATTGTTTACAACCTTTTTGGCCCCGTGGAATAATTTTAGTAGGTGATTCTCATAAATATAGGAAGGTTTTGATAATATTTATGCTACCCTTCGTGCGTTATTGGCGCCGCCGATGACGGCGGTGGCCTATTATGGAATAGTTTTTTCCGGAAGTACATGCTAGGAGCGATTATTAGAATGCGAAGAAAAATGGTTTTAACTGTATGCTAAAATAATACGAAATAGACATTAAAATATTGATTATACACATTTCCTTCATTAAAACGTAATTGTTTAATTGTAATGTTCCTTTTCATATCTTTTAGAAAAAATACGAAAACGTAAAACAACTTCTCCCTTATCGGTTTTGCAAAATTATAATATCAGCTTATTTTTTACCACGTGCTTTAAAGTCAGTCTCCGTGGTGTAGTGGGTAAGCTGATGACCGCTTAATTTTACCAGTGGAGTTCAAATCCCGGTCAAACCCAATTTTTTAAAATAATTTTTCTTCCGTTTTTTTCAGCTTTAAAACCACCATGATTTTAAATGTTTTCTGCAAATATTCATAAAATTTTTCATTCAAATCAAACTAATAATGATTGCTTATCAAAAAGCTAATTTTAGCTATTTAACGCCACACATGTACAAAACTATTTTCGGCGCCCTTTGATGCTTTGCATCAATGGTATTCTTGTATACTATGTTATGATTTGTTTTGATGTTTAAATTTTCGGTACCAGCAGTGGATTATACCTTTAAGAGAGATTCAATGTATTCGTGCGCATAATATACACAGTGCGTTTTATAAAAGGGAACCAAAATGATTTGTTGAAAAGCAAACATTCATGATTATTTACACGTATTTGCCATTATGACACGTGTGTTTAGAGTTGCTTTGTATTTTTCTATGGATATCCACCTGCCGAAATTAGTTTGTGAACCATCTACATTTTATTTAGTCTAGTTAAAAACTTGACTGCCGTCATACTTAATTTGTTCAATATTCAGTTTCAAAGGTGACAAAGTATTTACGGTCCCGTCGCAGGACTTTTTTCTAAAGGTTTGTTGATTGCTCTTGGCACAAAAATGTCGACTTCCAGCCGATTCAAGCACAGAATTTATTCACATGTACTGACTTTGTAATATTAAATGTAAATTTTAGGTTGCTACTGTTTATTTGTATATGTATGTAACATTTAGTATCCAAGCAAATTTGGTTACATTGTCATTTATCTGAATAATATTTATTATGATTATAATAGATTGAGTAAAATACTTCAGTCAAAACGCTTTTAAGCCTTTACGGTAAAGAGCGTTTAACTAATCATAATATAGAGATAAGACAATAAGAAGGGCAAAAGTTAGGAAGGAATGTCAGTTTACGCCGTCACATAAAGATTCTTAGATATAATTTGACTTGATGTTTGTCCAGAAAACAACATGAAACCAGTCCCGAATAGGTGTTGATTGTATGTTTTTAATGAGTAACGTCCGTTCATATGAAAACAATTTACGGGCTTTAAGTAGTTGTTCAAGTTTAACAACTTGTCAAAGTTTCGTGTTTATCATTTCCATAAACTTTAATTTAAGTCAGATTAAAAACCATGAAATACAAAAAAAATGATATTTTACATCGATTGTAAGCAGATGGTTATAAGATTATTTAACTCGTGTTACAGGACTAGTGTGCTTAAATGTGTTCCAAAACTGGGATAGTTTGATAAAGCAAACTTGAAACATCGCAGCAGACGTAAAAGCAGGACGAAAAAAAAAACAAATTACTGTCCAATTTAATGTGACGGATTCATTATTACCTTCAGAAATGGATGTTCTAGTTCTTCGTAAAAAATGTGTTTTAAAAGGCTGGTTGTCGTTCAAAGATAGAACAAATTAATTGTATTTTAAAACAAAAACAAACACGCCGCACTGCTTTTTCCTAAGGTCTGTGATTTCGCAGGACATGCTTGAAAGCATTTTACAAATACTAGGACATATCTGCTTCAACCACAGCGTCCATTTAGTTGTAGATTTTATATTTTCATTACGACAGCCCGTTTATCAACCATTTTCAGCACCAATCCCACTGATGTTCTACAATTAGTATTTCACAACCTTGCCTTTTTTCTGTTTTTGCCCTTTCAATTATCAAAAAAAACAAAAACAAAAATAATATCAAACAGGGAATGCCACGTACCAAAAACGCAATACAATTAAATAAATCCTGTAGTCAAGTTATAAAAATAACAATGTAATGCAAAATACCTATACTCAAAAGACAACATTAATACCATTCTGATGATATGATAGGCATAAACTAAGCCTAAGTCACTGATAAATTTTGCTTAAAGTTAAATAGCGAATGATTTTGACAGTTTTGTTCCAGCGGGATTAGATGGCGTCTTGAACTTGTTTTAGAGAATGGTTATTGTGTATTGTTTGAGCAGATGGAAGGTAAGTACAAAACTAATTAATGAAAATTTAGTGAAATGTATTTGCTTAATGGACTTATGAAGTCTGTCACGATTAATTTGACAAATGGCTATGATACGATGTTGATTTAAAGTGAAATACTTTTTTCCGACGAGCTCTATATGGCAAACATACTGTTATATCTTTGAACCTATTTCTAGGCTAAGTTAAAAAACATTTCAAACTTGATGTGCAATATGAGACAATACATAAAACAATTTGATGTCAATTTTATCAGATCTGAAATTGCAACAGTCTTGGAATGTCATAACTTTGAACTCGGCCTTCACATGTATATACTTTACTACTCCGATGTCTCATTAAGCAACACCAGTGTCGTCGCAAAAATGTTGTGTCTAGGAATATCGACAGTGCTGTAAGAATTTATTGACAAAAGCTCTGCTCTGCAACATTTCTAATTGAGATGTAATTGTCACACCATTAAGGATACATCAGCCTTACATCCTATTAAGGCATTTGCTTGATTTACAGGAAATCGTATAGAACGAAAGAAATATTTTATGTTATCTTGGATATTTTGAACAGCTTTGTCTTAACCAGCATCATTTGTTATTCGGGTACATTTGTAGTTTGTGTTGTCTTATTTCCGGTAATGAAGCAGTCTATGACTCAATAACAGCATCGTTTCCTTCCAGCTTTGTGCAAACCAGTCACATAGTACCAGCTTCGGTTTTTTCAAATGTTACTAAAACTAATATGAGCGTTTTTTTATTATTCAATCCTTATTTTGATAAATCTTTTGTCTTCGTTCGAAGCCACCAAATTCATTCGCGAAGCTATCTTAAACATATCTGTTTCTAATGTTGTTTGGTATCAGACAAGATCAGAAATGTTGTGTGGTCGTAAGGGAAAAAGTAAACTTGTTTTATCGTCGGATTCTTTTTTAATATTATCTGTTTCGAGAACGTGCACAATATTCTCATTTCAATGCTAAATAGGACAATACAAAATACTTGCTAAATCAGGTTTTGTGTTTAAACTGTTGGCTGCTTTAAAGTCGTATTGTAGCATTACATGATTTCAAGGTCCTTTTGTATCTGGATTTTCCAGAGTTATACCAGAGGTAGTGTTAAATATAACAAATCAGTTAAGAGGTGTTGCATTTATTTATAAGGAATCCAAATAACAGATTTATAATAAACCTCCAAAATATGTTAATTCATGGCTTATGAGGAACATGTTTAGTGGTATGTCGCACTGCAAAACAAAAAATTATGCAATAGCAGGGATATAAATGATTTTTTTCTCATAACGTAGTACTTTACCACACTAATATAACATTTCATCTTTTTAATTTCTGCAAGAATGGATCCAATAACAATATTGAGAATAAATACAAATGAGTTTCTGACATACATAGTAAAATATAAACGCACACCTAATTGATTTGAAGTTGTTCTAACAAAAAGGAAAAAAGTTGTTGAAAATGTAATTGTGTAACATTGCCAATACTTCTTATCAATGACCTTTCTATATATGTATTACTAGCCCAGTATCACGCTCCCTGTGGAGTAATCTGCAATCTTACGGTGATTGCCTTCATTAAGATGATTCACTTACTTCATTCATATCTATTTTTGTTTCTTTTTAGCTCACCTGAGCACGAAGTGCTCAAAGGTGAGTTATTGTGTTCGCCTGGTGTCCGTCTGTCCGTCCACACTTAATATTGTGTATGCAATAGGGGCTGCTTTTTTCACTAGATCTTCATGAAACTTGGTCAATATGATAACCTTAATGAAATCTAGGTCAAGTTCGGATATGGACCATCTGGGGTCAAAAACTAGGTCACGGGGCCAAAACATAGAAAAACCTTGTGTATGCTATAGAGGATTCATTTTTCATTGGATTTTCATGAAACTTGGTCAGTATGATTGCCTGGATAAAATCTAGATCGGGTATGAATATGGATTATCTAGGGTTAAAAACTAGGTCACCCGGTCAAATCATAGAAAAACATTGCGTTTTTTCAAACCGTCCATAATATTTTTCACCTTTAAGGAATAGGGTCAGCTGGTAAAAGTCTTGTCTTTTAAAAAACCTTTGCGAAAGGTTTCGATTTGTTTGGACAACATTTTTCCAAAAGAAAGCAATTAATAAAAACAAAACAGGTACCAACCTTCAACTTTTTCCCTGAATGTATTATTTAACCCGACATTTCAGAAAAGAAAATCCTAAATGATTGTGAAATCAAAGTGCTTTAATTAGACTGTCCAAAACAGATAACTGATACAGCATCTTAATCGGCCTCAGCATCATTAATATCTTATTTAGGTCTTCACAGCATGAGTAATGATGTCGAAACAAAACCCCAGAGCGAATAGAACTTCCGATGCATTTCCACCCGATAAAGCTTTAATAATGTTCATTTTGTTGAGCTTGAACTCTCTTAGCATGGCTTATTTTTAATTGCTACAGATACAAGTATATCTTCTTTAATATTAAATACCGTATCTATATATTTGTAGAACTAAACTTCCGACTGAGGAAAAAGATTTAGTGATAGGATAACATTGAGTAAATTTATATTCGAACCTGTGCACAGGTTGACATTTATGTATGGATCTCTCATATTTTGTTATAGATTATGTCCGACCTAGATCTTTCTATTTAAAAGGATCAGCATAAAGAATACATTTCTTTCATATAATATTTCATTTCTACCTGGATTTCTATTAATAATATATTTTAAATGCAAAAAGAAAGAAATATTTATGCTAAAGAAACAATCATTTTAACGATGACTACTTTGAATGTAACACGGACGGCATAGTTATCTTAACAAACATCTGTTGATTATATGCAAAACAATGATGACTGAGAACATAATTGAACGATATTCTCTTGCCAATTATTTTCGAAGAAACTTACTATGATATTTGATCACGCTCATAATGAATCTTAAAATTCCTGGAATATAATTAATTTTGTAAAGAAAAGACGTATGTACGAGAAGCACGAGAAAGTTCCTGTTTAGTAATAGTCTTCATAGTGAACAAGATAGACACACATACTTACAATCGTAGTGAATATATAGTGACTAATTACTAAAACTTATGGGGATTTGTCACGAAAAGAATCTTTCTGATTTTTATGTAGGCAGAATGTTTAATCTTTTAAGATAACGTGTAGAAGGTAGTGCCTTAGTTCTAATACAAGAAACACATTTAAAACAAGAGCTGTTCCTCACAAGTGACGAATGCCCCCGAAAGAGGTGTCTCACAGTCTTTGTCCTCTCCATATGCTCAACAATTGTGGTATGTTATTTTAAAATCCATGCGACACATCGGCTTGATGTGCTAGACATTTGTGCCAAGTTATTTTTAAATCCATCAATGCATGACGAAGTTATAGTCCGGACACGAATGTGTGCATATATAGAGGATTCCGTTACCTTCAAACTCAAAGTGTGACCTTGACTTTTGAGGTAGGGACGTGGGTCTTGCACGCGACACATTGGCTTGATGTGCTAGATATTTGTGCCAAGTTATTTTAAAATCCTTCAATGCATGACAAAGTTACAGTCTATACGAATGTGTGCATATATAGAGGATTCCATTACCTTCAAATTCCAAGTGTGACCTTGACCTTTGGGGTAGGGACGTGGGTCTTGCACGCGACACGTCGTCTTGATGTGCTAGACATTTGTGCCAAGTTATTTTAAAATACATCAATGCATGAAAAAGTTACAGTCCGAACACGAATGTGTGCATATATACAGGATTCCATTACCTTCAAACTCTAAGTGTGACCTTGACCTTTGAGGTAGGGACGTGGATCTTGCACGCGACACGTCGTCTTGATGTGCTAGACATTTGTGCCAAGTTATTTTAAAATCCTTCAATGCATGGCAGAGTTACAGTCCGGACACCAATTTGTAAGTGGGGATGCACAGACAGGCGGACGGACGGACGTACTTACCAGACGGACTTTGTGAGGTTATCCCTTTGTTCTTTCTTTGATCTTTTTCAACCCCACAATACCATTATTTAACCCCACAATGCCATTTTTAAAACCATAATGAAGGAATGAACTAAAAGAACCTCACAATGCTTAGTTGTACTCAAACCCTAACCCCGTAATGTCTACTGGGCATGTACGGACAGACGGACGGTGCGATTTTAATATGCCACCCTTCGGGGGCATAAAATGATCATGGCATGTAGCGTAATTAAAAGCAGCAAATAGACCAGATTGATATCAAATATCCATCACCGAAGATGACAAAACATTTTCCGAGCGTGCAAGTGTCTTTACAAGAGGATAGGAAATAGCTTTCAGATTTTGGTGAAAAACCGAAAGAGTTTACGAAGTCTGAAATTAACATCTCTTAAAACAGAAGTTTGCCTTTACCTTGTAAACCTTTTACCTTGTAACACAACTTTAGGGTTAGCAGTTAAATTTTTCTAGCAAACACCCCAAACATTTTGTTTACTGAAATTCTATTAAAGGTCCGGACAACAGATTATAACCGCTAGAAACTGCAGTAAAATCTTCTATGTAATACTGATGTTTTTCGCATCAATCACCAGTCTTTCGCTTCATTGACGTCCAAAAGGAATGTCACATCATCCGAATATATTTAGAGAATAGATAATCTAAAAAATCTGAGACATTTTCCCCAATAATTAATGAATTTTTCATTATTGCCACACAATATCGAGATACATACATCTGTTTAATATGAAGTTCAGTGACTGAAATATTTGTCACCTACCAAGCAATGTTGAATTAACATGACGCCAAGTGTCAATCAAGTGATTGCAATACCAATCAAGATTAGACTTTACCTATGACAAATAAATACAGGTTAGTTTGAATGGATTCTTTTGTAATGAATACTCCGATATCAACAATTTTGCAAGGCTATCTCATCATTGGCGTCACGTTCATTATACTCCATTTGAATGTAGCTAAATTCACACACAATTTTCAAATCCAGTTTTTACATAAAACAAGCTCATGCAGGGGCAGTTTTCTCATGCTAAAACGATAACTATTCTTAAGTTCTGTGTAATGTGATTTGCCATTCAATGAGATCATTCTGAAGTGATAACGAGTCTTTAAAGGGACAATGAACGTAAAATGAAATAAATACACGTTTAAAGAACAACCTAATCGAAAAATGCCTCATTTAGCAAAAATGATCAACATACAGACCATCTGTAAGAAATCGCTATCAACCCATTAATTGTACAACAGCACCTTTACATAGAGTATTGGATGATTTAGTGTCATCTGTCATCTGCACCAGCCGGTGTATATAAAGTCTACTCCTAACGGATGAACAAGGACACTCTTGCAGGAAAAAAATGTGTTAATTTGATTCTGCTGCTGTTGAACTGGTTTGTAAAAAAATCAATTTCATAACCAAAATAGTTACAATCTGTTTTAGCCTATATCTAAGACTCATATGAACTTGTTGCAATATTCGATATGTTAATTTGGATAATATGCATTTCTAAAACTGATTTTATTTTCAGATATAGGTTCGTCAGCATGATAAACATGACATTAGTGATGAAACAATCATATCTCAATTTATATCAATTTTAATAGATGTCCGTCCAATGACCAGTACTGTGAGCTTTGTTCAAGTGGTTCAGAGGGTAGTCGTTGAACGGTTTTATATTTTAGGCGGTTCGAACAGCCGGTTTCAATAAAAAAATATATTTGATAAATTTGTTGTCAAGAGTTTAATAATCAGAATCTTAAAATCTACGAAAAACTTTTGCGAAGTTTTTGGTTAAAAATGAGAAAGTGTTTGAATTGTGGTTATCTTTAACTGAAAAGAAGTCGAATGTTTTGAGCTAGTAGATGACTAACCCACGAACTAACATTTTCAATATGCTTTGTAAAACTTATCCCTGTTTTTCCTATCTAGTGGCTATAATTATCCTGCAAACAAATTAGTGGAACGATTTTACAATCCCATAAACATTCTGTGAAGTTAAAATGGGGCTAACTGTTGAGTTAAGGAGGACATGTTATTATATTCAAAGGTTGTTTTTGCACTGGCGACCATTGTAGAAGTTTAACAGATAGAATACCACCATTTTTTTCCGGTTGAAATTTAAAGTGATGTCGCTTGAAGAATTTGTTGACTACGGTCTTCTGAAGAGCATGACGTCGAACTTGAAGCGATCACAGTCTCCTCATGCTATTAAAGACTGTAAGTTTTATAAACGAAATCTTATTTCGTTATTACGAAACCTTATATCGTTTATACGAAATGTTTTCGTAATTACGAAATAAAAAAAAGTATCACATGTCACTTCACGGGTACCGTAATATGTGTATGCGTTTCAAAGAGTTTAACTGCAAATGTCAAAACATCTTGCTCCTGTAAAGAAACATTTAAATTCCATCTACAGTAATGTAATATGTATTGCACCGATTCACTTTCCTGTACTTTTCTTATGACCTATTTATCATTGAAACCGGTTTTTTTTCGCAATAAAACCGAGAGAAATCAATTTTTAGGAGACAGGATGCTTGAATATGAAGAAAAAATTTCTTTCCACGACAAACAGAAAGTTACGAGGATGTAATTACATATTCAATTTCATGGCAGCTGCAGACATGAGCCGTTGGGCCTACAATAGAGCACGTGGTCAAATACTGATCGAGGCTGAGTAATAGGAAAGGAATGTTAATGGATTAATGGTCTTCACTTATACATGACCTAGTAAGGTAAATCCTTTGTGATGAAAATGGTTTTATTTCAGTTAATTTGAGAACTGGCAATGCGGTTTAGGTTTCTAGTAGTATACTTTATATCACACTACTTGTTACTTTTACACTTTTTTCGAAACGAAAATGTTCGATGGTCATAAATATATAAAAGATACTATTCATAGACGGAACCTTTTTTCATCTTAAACTCCTGGTTAAAAAGCAGTCATATAAATTAATTGTGCAACAGTGATAAAGTGAATATTCATTGCATCATCTGTACTGTCATAAAACGCTTACCAAATATTTAAATTGTATGTTGCAATAGACGTAATCACATTTATCTTATGTTGAGTCACATATACTCGTATATTCAGTGTCAAAGAACCATGGATCTTTTTTGTAGTAGAATGTCGCTGACTTCTAACCGGCCTGCATTTAATGGCTCTTTTATACCACGAAAGAGCTTTATTGGATATGCCGACTTTTAAATTAGTTCCTTATATGCCTTTTTAGACAGTTAACTTCCTCCTACATACTTAGTTTAGTTTTTATCTGGTATTTAAAACAAAACTCCTTAATTTAATGTTATTGTCATAGTAACACGAGACGAGCAGGTTCATAAATAGTATAAAGGAAGCACGCATAAAAAATTAAGATTACACTGCACTAAGTTATAATTGAGTTTGATTATCATTCTCGTTCAAATCCTATCCTACGAACTTAGAATGTGAATGCTAAGGTATGAAGGCATCAAAAGGTGTTTTTACAAAATCCAGCATCTAAGACCAGCTGTTCATGTTTCTGACAAAAGAAACTGATGTAAACTAGAGCACTAAGTGTATTCAAAATTTACACTGTCATGATAAAAACTATGTTGCTCTTATAAATTGCTTAATATAATATTTATAGCACTGTATCTCTTTCCTGGTATTTCCGGGTGCCATTAACGTTTTTCCAACGGCTTCATAGCTGTTTATAGAAAGCTACAAGGCCTCCGTTAAAGATATTCAATTTTAGACTGACACAGCTGCTAACATTAACAACGGGGCCTGTAAAAGAGCAACAGATCATATATTGATCTAGGCTGAATTATGTGACAAGTCATCCGGTGCTTATTAAAGATTTTCATTTGAGCCTGACCTAGTAAGATAAGTCATTTCTGTGATCAAAATAATGAATTTTCCATGACTTGAAAAATAACATTGCAATTCAGGTGTTTGTGAAAATGAGATTTCGTTTAAATCACATTTGCGTAATTTTAATTTTTTGTTATGATGTGACATGAAAGCAAAGGAAATAACACTATTTCTATTAATATTTCGAGCTGAGATCAAAATTATTAAGATTATTTTAAAGATATATATATATATATATATATATATATATATATATATATATATATATATATATATATATATATATAGTTTTCATTTGATTAAAAGGAGTAACAAGTCGAAGAAATAATAAGACCGTTTCTAAGCAAAATGCTTTTCATAGATATCATTTCGTTTTGCTATATTCTAGAATTTAAAGACATGATTGATAAACGACTTTATATTCTAACGCACTATTGACGTAACGTCGTTTCTGATTGGTTGCGTCGTTTAAATTTGCGACTGTTAAAAATATCGTATATACAGTATAGTCGCAAAAATCAAACGGCGTTTTACTTATCGCATTTAAACGTAGTGTGCGTTAGAAAAAGGTTAACGTTTTAGTGATTTTGACATTTGCGACCGCATATAGGGTTTTAATGGTCGCAAACAGTTTTAACAGCTCCGACCGTTAAAAATATTTGCAACCATTAAACACCGTTTACAGTGGAACTTCCGAAAACCGAACAGTGATGGGACCTGTAGAAAAGTTCGGTTTTTGGAAGTTTCCGGTATTTGGAAGTCTGGGGTGATTTGGACTGATAAAGGGAGAGATAATCAAAGGTTCTCAATGGTTTGGAAAATCCTTATTTTTTAATGCATAGAAGTAATTGTGACCCTTGTTTAGTATCATGCAACAATATTAAACACATTTTATAATTTATCTAACACTATAAAATGACGAAAAATAAAGCATCAAATAAGATACACTTGTACTTCAAGAAAACAATTTTTCAATCAGTATCATGTTAAACAAATTTCAAAATAAAACACACACCTGAAGAGTTGGTTTTGGAACGACTTCAGATTCACAAATTATTTTAATTATGATTGTCTCGGGCATTTTTCCCCCAAAGATGTCCTTATTTTATTGATATTTTCGTCAATATAAATCTGCTCAATTTTCACTCAACTATCATTAATCCGCTGATCCTTTGTTTATTCAATATCATCATCTAATAATTATAGTCTTGTGTTACATTTTTAATCCTTTGATTGACAGGTTGTGATTCTAACAAGTGTCAAAATAA
>JAFMSR010000002.1:3686835-3722619 GCA_022818135.1 Saxidomus purpurata | reverse complement strand
ATGAAGATATTTAGTACAATGTATATCATAACTGTCAAAATTACTGTAATTTTATCACACTTTTGTTAAATTTATGGTTTTTATTTAGTGCTTTTCAAACTTAACAAAAACAACAGAAAATCTTTCACATGAAAAACAGTACAGTTAGATTTAAAATTATCATTTATATTTTCCTACCTGCAGTCTCTTTTTCAAAATTTAACATACACTCCAAATCATCTTCTTCAAAGTCACATTTAATTTTATTATCAACATCAATACTTGCACTATCATCTTCAAGACTTAAATCCTTCACATATTTATTAGGCTCGGCCATTTTATCAGTATTTATTTCTTTCCACAACGCAAAACTCAACAATTCAATAAATAGCCTTGATTCTCCTTCCCAATTAATGAAAACGAGCCCAATAAAGATTTCAACTGGTTTAACTGGGAATCTGGTTAGAACGGCTGCGGCTGCTGAATGACGTTGGTTAATAACAGGAAGAATGTTGGAGATTTTTTCCAAAGAATTTCCTGAAACATGCTGTTTCTCTGGTGCTGCTTGGTGTAGGTTCATTGAAGACAATAGACTTTAGAATTAAAACAGAGTATGAAAACATGGCTTCCAGCAATACTTAAATTCATTAATGATAATTAAAAAGCTTAGATTGGGGCCAAAAATGTTTTGCAATTTTGCTTTACTGAAATTTTTATTCAGAAATAAGTGCCAAATTTTCATGAAAACTGCACCTTGCTTTGGCAACTTTTCCACTTCCACAACAGGGTACAGACAGATTCCTCTCTCTGAAGTTTTATACATGCAATTTCATCATAACAGGAATGAAATGGTCAATTGGTTAGAGTGAAGACTTTTAACTGCTTTACACAGCTGTTTATTAATATCAGTATCAACCGGTAAGGGCTAAAACAACCATCTTACAGTCATGGGCTAAACAACTATCAGTAAGGGTCAAATAGCTGTCAGTAAGGACGAAACAGCAACAGCCATCTGAGTTACAGCCAAACTGCCATCAGTTAGGGCCAAACAGCATCAGGGAGGGCCAAACAGCCATCTGAGTTATGGCCAAACAGCAATCAGTTAGGGCCAAACAGCCTCAGGGAGGACCAAACAGCCATCTGAGTTACGGTCAAACAGCCATCAGGGAGGGATAAACAGCCATTATTAAGGGCCAAACAACCATTATGGAGGAACAACCATTATGGACGTACAAACAGCCATCTGAGTTACAGCCAAACAGCATTAGGGAGGGCCAAACAGCCATCTGAGTTATGGCCAAACAGCAATCAGTTAGGGCCAAACAGCGATCAGCTAGGGCTAAACAGCCTCAGGGAGGACCAAACAGCCATCTGAGTTACGGTCAAACAACCATCAGGGAGAGCTAAACAGCCATTACTGAGGGCCAAACAACCATTATGGAGGAACAACCATTATGGACGTAAAAACAGCCATCTGAGTTACGGCCAAACACCCATCTGAGTTAAGGCAAAACAGCCAATAGGGAGGGTCAAACAAATATCAGGGCCAAACAGCCATCAATTAATGCAAAACAGCCATCAGGAAGTGTCAAACACCCACCAGTTAGGGCCAAACAGTTATCAGCTTGGGCCAACACTTATCAGTTAGGGCCAAACTGCCATCACAAAAGACCAATTAGCTGTCAAGGCCAAACAGCCATCGGGGCCAAACACTCATCAGTAAGCGCTAAATAGCTGTCAGTAAGGGCCAATTCTTTACTGTGAGAAACTTACAGATACAGCCCCTTATCGTTCCAGAAAGAATAAAATAAAACACACATGATTATGATCTTTCAGTTCATCAGGTATAGTACAATGAATATATGCCAGCATAATCTTAAAATCCTTACATGGAAAAAGCAAGAGCTATACGCAACAAAACACACTTGACTATTTGATGCCTTTGACTTTCAAAATAATACTTTGCCAATAAAAGGTAACAATGGTTATATTACAATGCCAAGACAAAATGAGAGAGTTGTGGGACTTGATATTATGACCATGGCCATTTGTGTGAAGTTTCAATCCAATATCTGCATTTAATTTTCGGAAATTGCAACTTGCCACAAATATGACAAAACTGTTCTATTTGAATTTCAATATTGAAGAATAAATGCAAAGGTAACCAAATGAGAAAAGTCCCATCAAACATGCTGTGATTCCAGTGCATGTTTAGGGAAACTATGTTGATAGACCCTACAAGCCAATTTCTTTGTAACTTTTTTGAAATCAATATTTTAGATAAAATATGTTCGAAATATGCAAAAACTTGAGTAAAAGGATTCCTCCTAATCAAGAATGTGTAAGATTTTGGGGTCAGTTATGTTGGCCGTACACATCACATTGGTACCGCATATCACTCTGGTCCACATTACTGCAAAAGATGTCTATATTTGTATAAATTTACGTCCGGTTTGCTTTTTGGTTAATGAATTTGCTGAGAATGACTGGCACTTCCTTAAACCAGCCCTTTTTTCGATGAAAAAGACGGAAAAGCCTTAAAAAGACATTATGATCATCTTACTGCACATAGTGTATTTTTGGTGACAGTTTTATAAAGTAATTTTCGGTTGCTGTGCATTTAAATGTGTTAAACTAATGATAATGCAGCATTAGTATTTAAAGTTATTGCTTTAGAAATAAAAAAATTGGACAAATAAATTGTGTTGTTGTAGCTGTTGGTAGAGAGATTTCGGCAGTGAAAGGAAAGCAACTCCTGCATGCAGTTGTTTTGTTTTTTTAAATTAACTCTCCCAGTCAAAATAGGAAAAGTATTATTTGGAAAGTTATTATTTCATACTGGTAGCAGAAAGAGTTTGGTGTTTTGGGTTAAAAACTATTATTTCATCTACCCTTTTTAAACACAACTATTTCAGCTGGATCTTTTCTTGAAAAAAATGTGCATAATTCCACTTTAAATAGGACAGGGGAGTCAATATGGGAAAATACGGTATACACATTGGACCTGAACCATTTTTTGAAAGAAGTCAATTAAGGATGTTACAGAGAAAGTTTTGTGACTTTTCAACCATTGGTCTATGAGAAGAAGCTATTTAAACATTTTTCTATGTTTAGTAACTGTGACCCCTGTGTGCATAGGGCTGAAACCATTTCTATTTTCAGAAACTAGTCAATGTAGGGATGAAACAGAGCAAGTTTGGTGACTTTCTAACATTTGGTTTATGGAGAGAACATTTGTTTAGATTTTTCTATTTACAGTTATAGTGGCCCATATTAGCAATGGACTGGAACCATTTCCTATCTTTAGAAAGGAGTCAATGTAAGGATTTCAGAGCTATGATTGATACCTGATCACCCACCCATCACCTATCTACTTGCAATGGACTGGAACCATTTCCTATTTTCAGGAAGGAGTGAATGCAAGGATTTAAGAGCTACGATGGTCACTGGACCACCCACCCATCACCTATACTAATAGCTCATCTACAGCCTTTGGTCCAGATGAGCTACACATGACATGATTGTTAAAAGTGAAATTAGAAGTACAAATGTCATGTATGTCAAAAAATGCTAACAGACTGATGGGCAAACTAACGAACAGTGCCATAACATAACACGTCCCTTGGAGCGTTTGAAAAGAATGCATACACATTCATTTAAAAATGGAATGGAACCCAATGCACAGATGAATTTCAATCTCTGCTAGCTTCGAGTCAACTGTAAATATTTGATTCTGGATTCAAGCTTGATCAAATTATCCACATTAGGTATATTTGGAAATGATATTGCTCTGCATATTACCATATCATAAAATTTAACTTTGATTTTCTATTCACATTACTTTTGTTGTTGATGGCATTCTCTGTGAGTAAAGGGAGGCCATCCTTCAAAGCATAGCTGAATCAAACAAGGGACAAAACTCTAACAGACTTAACACTGATAACTTAATTGTATGTAACACATTTTGCTTGTACTCTCAAATGGTGAAATCTTACATGTATGTATATATATTACTTTCTTTTGGTTATGGGTTTATTATCATACAAAAATAAGTACATTTTCATGACTTTCAATTTAGAAATTCTCTGATTCCCGTACTCAAAGCACAGAATTTCAATGCCTAGTAAGAAAGTTAAACTATTAAATGTGTAAGTGCTAGGGAGCAAGTGAGGCTGAGGGACTGGGGCGGGTCTCGAACTTAAGCTGTGCAAGACAAGTTGCCTATGAATCTCTTTTATATTCCAGCCATTCTCCCTCATTTTCAACAGTAAAACCACAAACATAACAATGTGTGCCCTCAAATAACACAATCTGGTCCATTTGCATGACTCAGGTGCTCAACAATGCTTACAATCTGACATTTATCTGCAACTAAATCAGTATCATGCATTCTATCATGACCCTGAGAGAGTATACCCATGAGCATTATTTTGTCTGCTTTTCTCAACATATTACAAGATAAACATTTTCAGGAGGTGTATGTACCTACATCAGCTGAGAGAATACAGGTATCAACAACTATTCAGTCACCATAGCAACCAGCGAGCCAAGTGTAACAACACTCAAAATCCAGGTTATGTATAAGAAAATGTTGGTATTTAAAAAAAAATGTTCAAAAATAATACTGTAATAGATTATTGTTTATGTTATGTAAGAAGTTTCAAGAGTTGGGCAATTTAAGCAATTAAAGCCTCATACTGTTTCTTGTAGTTGCCATAGATGAAGTATAAAGTTAACAGAGAAATTGCTGAAAAAAAATCTGAACAATAATTTTGGCTATTTTGAGCAATATTTAAAAAATTCAGCTTGTTCGTTTAATTCAATATGATTTATTCTTACCATTTCATCAAGCCACTTTAGATTGCACTTCCTGTTGGAGTTGTATGTCGTCAAATATGGAACTAAAATAACTAGCCAGAAATTTTGCTTTTTAAGGGGGGTGGGGCTGGGGGGGGGGGTGGGGGTTGGGGGGTTACTGCAGTCCAGAAAATTACGAATGTATTGTATTATGATGTTTTAGGTCCTGGCCAGTATATGTGCCATAGTGCCATAATGCCTAGACCCCAAACTACAAAGGGTGTTAAAATTTATAAATGTGTCAAACGCTTATGACTGACTTACCTAAAAGAGCAGAAACATCTATAGTTCCAGTAGCCGTCATAGGAACTGCAGAAGGCAGCTCCTTTTGTTTCCCTGGTGGGGAATTACTCGCACTTTTGTCTCGATGTTTCTGTCGAAAAACGACTGGTGATGGTTTTGGAGTTGACCTACTCACAGGCCCTTTGAGATATTCATGAATGTATTTTAACTCGTCATACACCTCTAAGTCAGTTTCCGATACTTCTTCAATTCCAAATGAATCACTCTCTCTACCACTTTTTCGATGTTTCATTTTACCACTATCTTTACGTGTATGAATAATATTTTTCATTTTACCCCAAGGTGTTCTATGTTTCTTTTCACTTTTATCACTTTTATGGAATGCTTCATCATGATCTTTACTAAGTTCCTGATCTTTATAACTAATAGTTCGTTTCAGATCGTGTTCACTAAACTCCTCTTCATCTGGTGAGTCGGATAATAGTGGACTCGATTGTCTCCTTGGAATAGGAATTTGTAGGAATTTTTCAGTGTCTACTTCAAACCCACTAACTGAATGAGGTGAACCTATATCACCTGGATCACTTTTCGGAGATTCACTTAATGTTGTTGTCTGCTTTTGAAGCTCTTTTTCCTTTTCCCGCTCCTTTTCTATCCACTCAGGCGGGCCTAACCAGATACCTTCACACTCATCAACCTGTGGTGTTGGAACATCTATATGACGTTCAATAAATCTTGTCGGACTTGGGGGCTCATTTGAGGATGTCGACTTTCTGACATCCTGGTATTCGCCATCTATTCCACTACCAACACCACTGTCAACTGACCTACTTTCTGCCACAGAATGTGATGGTACTGTCAGTTCTCGACCTGATATGGAACCATAACGTAGATATGCACCTTTCCCAAGTCCTTTAATTGATTTTAAACCTGAGCTTATGTTTTCTGACAGTTGTTGTTTCGTCAGAACTTTCTTCACTTTGGCCCATTTTGAAAATTTTGATTTTCTCTTCGCATCTGGTGACTTTGAAATGTGTGAAGAATGTTTATCATCAAATCCTTCAGAAAGGAGCCTCTGAGCAGTCAGATCATCTTCCCCGGACTGTTCCGTGATATCTGAAGGCACTTCCAGAGACCCTGTCGAAAAACTTCGCTTGTATAATTTGTTACGTTGTAGGGCCAGATCCGAATCTGAATCTCCTAAGTCTAATTCGAGACATTTTGCATCTTCAGCACTTGGCAGGCGTGGCCTCATTCTACGAGGTCCTCCTCCATCTGATACCGAGGACTTTACAGATTTTGATTTTGATTTTTTAGCACGAGGTAACGAATTTGATTCAAATACCATCTCTGGTTCTTCTTCATCTAAATTGCTTTTAGCTATCAAAAGTGTTTTTGTACTTTCAAGATAATCACAGCGATTTTTTAAGCGTGAATTTTCATCACGTAAATTTCCTAGTTGTTCCATTAATCGAACAAGGTTGTCCAAATGGTCAAGTCCTACACTCTGACGCACTGGACTTGGACTTGGTGTTCGAGGCTTTTTTCTAGAAGGGCGTTTAATAAGTTTCTGTGTTTTCTTTTTATCTTCAAAAAATTCCATTAAGTCTTCAGTTTTTTCAATGATGGAGTGTGACTGTTCAACAGTCAATCTGCTGCCAAGCTTTGGTGAAGATGGAGTCTGTGTCGGTGATAATTTTGTCAAGTCCGATTTTTCACCATTTTGTGTTGGTTGAAGCTTTGCAGAGTGATCAGCTGGCGTAAATATTGCTGATTCACCCTGCAAACCAACTGTAATCCCCACAATTCTATCAGCATCATGTGACCTTCCTTCATACTGTTTTCCATTCTCTACTCTAGTCATGACGATGCTCGGTACTGCATGCTCAGGAAGCTGTATTTTCATCTTGATTTCCTTCTTTTCCAGTTCCACGGCAGGAAGTACCTCACGCTGCGCCTGCTCGACCCTGACTCGCATTTCTTCATGGTCACTCCGAGGCTTGCCAGCTGCCATTTATTGACAGCTAAACCTTACACCAGTCTGAAAATAGAAGAAATTTAATTAAACACCTTAAAGTTGCTTCATTTCAATGCTATGTATATTATATATGAAAGCCTGAACAAACAAACAAGACTATACTGAAAGGTTATCATTTTACTAAAATTCTCCACATAAATGTAAAAATTTGTGGACATTTTAATACTTGATTTTTTCCCCTCCATAATCAGCTGATAGCACATGTACAGAATCTTTTGTACTTTTGTACTATAACACTTCCAAAATGTATTCAAATCTGAAAATACCTCAGAAACTACCTAGCGTTTGTTACATTGTGAGAGTAAACCAGTTTTTAAAATATGACTGAAAAGCACACCACATCATCTATCCAATCAGACATAGGGATAAAAACAACACTTGTTCAACTCTACAAAACTCAAGTATTATTCTCTGTTAAAACAATTGAAAATGAATTACAGACATACAAACCAAATCTTGGCAAATCATTCACTACTCCATTAACCTCAGATTTTGCTTTTTTAACTTTCAGGAAACAAGTGTTTTAAGGATTGCCTGACTGCTATTGTGTATATTGACTTTTCTGCGCAAACATGCTGAAACTTCCTTGAAATTTATAAAAAGTAAAGCCTGGTAGTTTTGCATGTTTTCAACAGATTTTAGTTCGAATAACAATGTTTAAGCCATGATTACATAAATGTCATCTTAGAAAAGTTAGAATCCTTCCTAAGATGTGGTTTTCAAAGTTATTTCAACCTTTGTTAAAACATAAGAAGTAGGCAGTTAACATTTTAAAACAGACATTTTAGAGACAGTCACAATCCATGTCATAACAACTGAAATCTTAGACGTCAATCGCCTAGGATGAGCTTTAGTATTCCAAGGTTGTGATATTTGTGGTATACTTCTCGAATGTAAAATATTAGATACACAAATTGACGAAGTGGTTTTACAAAGGGCAACAATTCCTGAATTAAGAGAGAGTTATGGTTCTTTATCAATGCACTTCCTTTTGCGGTCCTTTATAAAGACATGACCCATACAAAGATAATTTTCAAAGGGAGATAATTCATAAAGTGCTACATGCAGAGTTAATATGAGTCTTGTATATTCAAAAGTTGTCTCAATGTTTCATATTTCAATTTTAGGATTTTTTTTACTAGTGCTTTTATTTACTGACTGGAAAAGCCCCAGAAAAGGGGATTTATTAAAATATATAAATGCAAGAGTTATGTTTTTTGTGTTCTGTACTTTTCCTAATTGTTCGTTATCCAGTTTGACAAACTCTGTTTCTGATAAGTCAGTTATTTTACTTTCACAGAGGACTAAAGTTTAAAGGAAAATATTCAGAATACTTGTTGCCATTAAATCAAAGAAGTTTTTTTTCTCGCTCTCCATTTATTCATGGCTGCTTTATGTCTAGAAACTTAATTTTAAGTGATGCATTCATTTTCTTAAATCTAAATGACATCTCTGAAGTACATTTATTTATACAAGGCTGACTGTAGTTGTAATTTATTACTTATAGACAATTCTATCATTATCCCTTATTTTATTCAGAAAAAACACATAAGACATCAGATCATGGTAAAAATGTAAACAATGAAAGGTATGCAGACATAATTAAGGACCACATTATCTGCACAGTAATCCTATATAACATAACAGAAAAGATAGCTATCAGAAATTGGCAAATCAAATCAGTTTCTTTTATCTTTATTACCAAGGTTAATTGTATGTTTTTGACTTCACAGTTCAAGTAAAATGAGAAAGGTCACTACTTATATTCTACTTCCTGGAAACAGCTGTTCATGTATATCTTATATTGGCAATTTTCGGTTCAACATTTTATTCTTCAGATTAAGTGCTGTATTAGTCTACAGCCCTCAAGTCAAAATTTTCAGGATTATATTTACAAAACCTTAATGAACCATGGCCAAATGTCTTTGTACGGTTTGATCCATAGATAGGGTAGATGTAGTATGTGTGGTTTGTCCTTGCATGGGCATTATATACACATAATACAGTATGAGTCTCTGTCAGTCCGTTCAGCTGAAAATCCGTACCGGCATTAAAAAAACTTTCTTGCACTTTTTTCTGAACCGATTGTTCGAGTTATGGGTGATGCTTGGTATTGATTAGTCAAAAATGTAGACAAGATGAGAATTAACTTGTTTTTCAGAATAAATATAAAAAATATATATATGTAAATAAGATGGTCAAACTATTTGCCTGGTAGGCTAGATGATGCTAAAAGATGCTATTAAAATTTCATTATCATATACCTCCTGGTCCTTATCTTTTAGAATGGCCCATTCGCCTGCATTTGTTTACAGCAAAAGGAGCCCAAACAGCAACAACAACATCCAAGCAGAAAGGGAACATAATTATTCAATGCCTGCTCCTCAGCCACAAAGATAAAAGAATTAAAAATAAAACAAAAAGAAAAAGAACCATTTCACTAAAAAACAACTTCCTGAAACTTTTCTTGATTTAGTGTAAACTTTTCAAATATTACTACATTATTAAAAAAAACTCAATTAAATTTAATTAATTTTTTATATTTTTCCCCAAAAAATAAAAAAAAAAAAAAAAAAAAAAAAAACAATACACCCCCCCACCCCAAAAAAAAAAAAAAAAAAAAAAAAAAAAAAAAAAAAAAAAAAAAAAAAAAAAAAAAAAAAAAAAAAAAAAAAAAAAAAAAAAAAAAAAAAAAAAAAAAAAAAAAAAAAAAAAAAAAAAAAAAAAAAAAAAAAAAAAAAAAAAAAAAAAAAAAAAAAAAAAAAAAAAAAAACAACCCAAACCCCCCCCCCCCCCCCCCCCCCCCCCCCCCCCCCCCCCCCCCCCCCCCCCCCCCCCCCCCCCCCCCAACAAAAAAAAAATAAAAAAAAAACCCCACCCTCTCTCCCCCTTCCCTTTCTCCCCCTCTCTCTTCCCCACCCCCCACAAATGGTCAGAGTATGGTGTTACTATTTAATTGAAATTCAGACTTAAAGGATGCTAAAAATGAAATAAACTTGTCACAGTATAAAACAAACAAACAATATGGTACAAACAATTGTATTAAAAGGTCATCAACAGTCTCATCTGTACAAAATTCCTAGAAGTAAACACAAAATGTTACAAATATATATACAAAATTGTACAAACCATTTCGAAAAAAATGTAAGAGAAAATTCCATCACATATTGTAATCCCTAAAAGCTAGCTCCATATTCCACAGCACTGTGGCCTGAGGAGATTACAAGCTGACCAGCAAGGAGATAATCTGTTAACCATAGTAATACCTGCTGATTATCATCTCCATAATATACACTACCTTGCTGATAAGCCAAGCCCACCATGCCAAGAACTGTCAGCAGTATGTAAATACCTCCAGCACAATTGTAAATGTGATTATTTCTTTTCAAATATGTTTTGGAGCATACAGGTTTTGTGGAAACAACAAAAATCTACCTGTGTACACATTTTAAGGCTGCATGGATCCCCCCTAAACTAAAAAAAATGAATCTTTTGTAATTTCTATATAGACTAGAAGATTTTTCAACACTTTTTGGGATATTTAATTTCCAATTCAAATTCCATTTTGAAATTTTGGAGAATTTATCAATGAACTCAGGTGTTCCATATATTATGAGAATTCAGTGTACTTCAACATTTTGACAAAACTGGTGCTCCATAGTTTTTTTTTAGTTTTGAAATAGATCTGCTGAAAGCTTTTGTGTAAATCTGGTATAAACCTGTGGCAGGAAGAAATATCAAACAAATAATATCCAGACCTTTAGTGATAATTGTGTTCACCCCAAAAATGCAGATGCTCTCACAATCTATGCATTCTGGTACAAAGAGGTCTTTAGGTATATAGAAATACCTGTATTTACAGTAAAATAAGGAACACATTTCCTTCGAAATGCAAAGGAAGGCCTTTAAATTGTATTGTTTCCAGTGATACAGGGTCAAAACTGGCCCAAAACACTTCCAACCCTGATGCTTATACAAAGATCATGTACAGCAACAGGACAGGTTCCAATTCTTTGCATAATCTATTTGACATTCCCAAAAATCTAAAATCTTCCTTGCATTACAAACAAAACAAGAGAGCCAAGCTGGCCCTACATGCTCGCATGTGTCAACAGAGAACAGTCTGTGCACGTCACACACATGATTAGACTCCAATATTTACATTTTTCATAAAAAGAACTTTTTCCTATTTTTACTGAATACCAGGAAAAAGTTTTTTTTTACCTGTGGATCACCTTTATATATGCTTAGTTAAATGCTTGTAGAATATATAAACATACTTGAGGTTAATTAAAGAATCATAGCATATTTGCCATTCCACCTCAGTAACTGACCAGAGACTCTTAACAGCTGTTTTCTGTTATGTTTATGTTCTAGTCATTAACTCATTATCTCAACACAGCACTCAACCTCTGCATCTTCTGATTCTATTTTTACCAACAATGACTTTTAAAGTTGCTCTTCAGGCTTCTAACCCTCATCTGGGGTCTTGGCAAGTTCACCCAAGGAGAAATCCCAGGGCCAATGGGACTTTAAACAATCTGAATACAGAAGACCCCCCCCCCTCCCCCTCCCTGCAGATCATGATCAGACTGCACCGGTGCAGATCGATCACCATTACCATGCAGAATACAGATATACATTTTGCTACTGAATTTATACATTTTTATCCAAGGACTAAATTTCTCTTTCTTGATATTGATATATAACAGATTTAATTGTACAGAACACAGAATATTTACTATCTGATGCACAAATCAGACAGATGTCAGAAACAATTCATTCCTTATTCACTTTGTACTAAAACATCACATTGTGACTATATGTGTAAAATTCATTTGTAAGCAAAAGGCCCAAAAGGGTCAGTATCACTCTACTGGTCAGACTGGACTCATCTGTGAAAGTTTTGTGAACATCTTTCGCAATTTTATCAAGGAAAAGCTAACAGATATCACTGTGACCTTGACCCACTGACCCCAAAAACAGTAGGGATCATCTACTCAGTATAACTTATCATCCTATGATATGTTTGAAAACTGTGGGTGATGTAGATCTCAAGATATTGAGTGGAAAAGATTTTCAAAGTTCAAGTCACTGTGACCTTTACCTTTGACCCACTATCCCAAAAACAATAGGGATCTTCTACACATAAAGAACAATCATCCTATGAAGATCGAAGACTGCAGGTCAAATAGATCTCAAGATATTGAGCCAAAAAGATTTTCAAAGTTCACTGTGACCTTGACCTTTGACCCATCAACCCTAAAAACAATATTTATCATCTACATGTTGCAGTAAACCTTCTGAGCAAGTTTGATGAAAGTTTATTGAAAACTGTGACCTGTAGAGCATTATCAAGGATAATCAAACGGAGGTCACTGTGACCTTTGACCCACTCACCCCAAAAACATTAGTGATCATCTGTATGTTGCAAGGAATCTTCTGAGAAAATTTGATGAAAGTTAAATGAAAACTTTGATCTGTAGAGTGTTATCAAGAAAATGCTATCGGAGGTCACTGTGACCTTGACCTTTGACCAACTGACCCCAAAAACTATAAGGAACATCTACAAGTTGCACTGGAAATTCCTAATCAGCAAGTTTCATCAAAGTAAAATGAAAATTGCGACCTATAGAGTGTTATCATGGAATAGCTAGCGAAGGTCGCTGTGAGCTTGACCGTTGACCCACTGGCCCCAAAAACAAAAGGGATCATCTACATGTAGCAGGGAAAATTGTGACCTGTAGAGTGTTACAAAGAAAATGCTACCGGATGTCACTATGACCTTCACCTTTGACCTACTGACCCCTAAAACAATTGGGAACATCTACATGTTGCAGTGATCCTTTATCAACAAGTTTCATTAAAGTCAAATGAAAACTGCAACCTGAAGAGTTATCAAGGAAAAGTTTACGGACAGACGGACAACAGACAAACCACTATATGGCATAAGCTCTGCTGAGCTTTGTCCAGTGGAGCTAAAACAAGTTTTCAAAGTACCTCCCTTAAATATTTAAGACTTTATTATTAATTAATGTATGCTATAATTATGTTCTCTATGAGAATTTTAAAGGACTTTAAAAATGTGTTTCTTTTGTTCTTCGTATGTACAATGCTACGGGTGAAAAATTTCAAGCGCATGAAAAAAGTGTCATAATCACGGGGCAAGATTCCATTATGCATATTTTATTATTAAATACTGGGACCAAAGGACTGTGCCACTGATAAAGCAGTTTAAGAAGATGAAGGTGCAGAATAGGTTTTACTGTAATACAATATAAATGTTTTCAATGGTCAGTTACGGTATCCCGAAGTAAACATATTATGCAAAGCTTACATTATGTTTTTCAAACGAGTTACTTTTAATAAAGGCAGTTTGGCTGATGAAAATACTTAAATAAGCAAATGGAGATAAATAATCAAATCTACATTATTATAAGCAAATAAACATATGAAACACACAAAAAAGTACTCAAAATGTTGGCAATTCTTTAAACTATTTTACCACAATACATGGGATGCCAAAAATACAGGAAAACAAAGCAATAAGTGAACATTACTGTATCGACATGCAAGTACAAAAAAAGGTATCTTTCAAGGTCTGGAATTCCTTTCAGTGCAATAATATAATTCACAGAACACATAACTGTGGTTGATATTAACAAGTTTTTTATGATTATGACATATAAAAATGCATGGTTTATTATCTAATAACTCATCCGTGGTTCCAGAAAACGTTCATGTACTTACTGTACCAGATCAACCACCTGTCATAGAGTACAATGAATAATGACAAAAAAATCACTGTAGAGAACCACTAACTCAGCATGTGTATTGTTTATCTTATCTTAATACAAGCAATTAAATCAATTACATGAACCAGACATAATAATAGGAAAACATTATTATAATTTCCTGCACCAGTTGACCTTTGATGAGGAGAAAGTACCTGTTCAGTCCAACAGACACAAGAGTCCTCAGCTTCACCATCCCCTTCATTTTGTGCATGAGGTATATCTTTCTCTTTAAGGCCATCTGAGACTGGTCAGATTTGAAGCTCAGCTCTTTTTTTTACCAATCGAAAGCCATAAAATAGAGATGATCTTAGTGGGAAATTTTATCAACCCAATGCCCTGCTCCTCCATAAACAGGGCTTAGTACTTATGATCAGAACATAACCATGGTAGTTTGTATCATACTAATTTAAAATTAATTAACAAGAGGGCCAAGATGGCCCTATATTGCTCACCTGACTACCATTGGCTATAATACAAGGGGTCATGATTTTAAAACAATTCATAGAGGTCCACTACACAATGCTAAGTAACATTCCAAATATCTAAGCTCTGCCTGCCTGCCTGGTTTCTTTAAGTTTTCCCTATATAAGACTATGTGAAATTAAGTGACCTCCCCCCTCCAGGGAAGGTTTAATTTTGACCCCAGGGTCATGAATTGAACAATCTTGGTAGAGGTCCACTAGGCATTTCTACATGCCAAACATCTAATCTCTAGGCCTTGCGGTTTCAGAGAACAAGATTTTTAAAGATTATCCTATATAAGCCTATATAAAATCAAGTGACCCCCCCTGGTGGAGTCAATTTTGACACATATCTAAACTCTAGGCCTTGTGGTTTTGGAGAAGAAGATTTTTAAAGTTTTCCAATATAAGCCTATGTAAAACAAAGTGACCTAGTGCACAGGTCATAATTTGAACAATCTTGGTAGAGGTCCACTAGATAATGCTTCATGCAAAATATCTAAGCTATAGGCCTTGTGGTTTCAGAGAAGAAGATTTTTATAGTATTTCCTATATAAGCCTATGTAAAACTAAGTGACCACCCGCGCGGGGTCAATTTTGACACCGGGGTCATAATTTGAACAATCTTGGTAGAGGTCCACTAGACAATGCTACATGCCAAATATCTAAGCTCTAGGCCTTGTGGTTTCAGAGAAGAAGATTTTTAAAGTTTTTCCTATTTGTTGCCATAGCAACCAGAGTTCTGCATGGAATTAAATTCTTTATATAAATTTGATAGAGCTTCATGCAAGGAACATCCCTGCAAAGTTTCATCAACATTGGCCCAGTGGTTTCAGAGGAGATGTCGTTTAAAGGAAATGGTGGACGGATGAGGACAACAGACGGAATGCGATCCTAATAGCTCACTCTGGCACTTTGTGCCAAGTGAGCTAATAAAATAATGTGCTGACCTTGGCTGTGAATAATACACACATAAACCCAAAACAGGATGAAGGATGAACTTTGCTGCCCCTAATCTACATAACACATTCATGGTCACATCAGAGGTGAAAGATCATGGAAAATTAAGACACCTCTCTGACCCTTTTAAACACCTTTATCTACTTGGTAATTTAATTCCTTTGTTTATGTTATTTAATGATGTTTCTTGACAGCCAGTCATATTGCCTTCATCTTCAAATCGTATCTCTCCATCATTCTATTTCAAACACAAATTGCAGATATGATATGCCACAAGTCTTGGTTCATAATAATTCACTTTTGATCACCTTATCATGACTCTTGTGTCTTCTAATCTTAGTAACAAACCTAAAGAAACAGGTTACCATTTAGACCAAAAACGTAGGCAGCCTTTATATACAGGTACATCCTTAAAGAAACAATATTTCTTCTGCTCCATCCTGTAAACTGCTGCTCAAATCTAACTCTAAGATGAACAAAGGTAACAAATTAAGTGTACAAAGGTTATTAATGATAGAGTGTCACCAATTTTCAAGGCAATTCTCATTAATGACAAGCAAGTTACAATTTATTTGTATCAGTGGTCTGTAACTGGACAGGGTCAGTAGTTTCTGTCATTTGTAACAATATTGTATGACAGTAAACAGTAAATAAGGAATATATTAGCTGATTAAACCTTCACCTGCTGGCGGCAAATCATTCTGACTTTGCCACCAGCACAGATTCGTACAGTATGACCATGATCTGCACTGTTCACTATTCAGTAAGAAAATTTTCAATCTGCAACCCTTTGAACAACTAATGGTATTGCTGGAATAGAAAGAAGGAAAAGTCCATTCTGAAAATTTAACTTGATCAGGGTTATGTATCCTGTCCTCCTGGAGGCAAACATTTCTGTCTCGATGACCTGAAGGCAGACCATGACCAGTAGAGATCATGACCTATCTGCGAGGTAAATCTGATCTAACCATTGTCTACAGTTCATTTGGGACAATGGTGGCAGTAACATAACAGATATATAGGTACACGAAAGTAAAAGAACAATGAAGAAAAGGGCAGATCATGCATGCAAGAAAGGATTTAACCCTCACATTATCCAATAGTCTGAAACTGTTCTGCTGAATGACTGTCACATTATCCTCAATGAGCTGTACAATTTTATATAACTAAGATTCTTGATTTCTACTGACAGACCCTTTAGCCATTAATGGTAAAACCTTAGAAAAAGATGCACAGATTTAGTTTTGATTCTTGGCTTAGATTGTGCTAGGTCTGCAAGGTTATTAGCATATAGGCTGCAAGAAATAACATCAGAACAGGAAGTAAAAGCAATTGTGAGAGACCAAAGCTTTCACTTCAACATAAATATTCTTCATAAGATCTGTAGCTCAGAGATAAGAAGCTTTCTTCCCTCATTTTCTTTCCTAAAACTGAATTACGCAAATCAAAATTATCCTCTCAATTACTGTCCCATCTAAAAAGCTTTCAAAATGTAAATGATAAGAGTTTTCTTTTGATTCCTCTTATACAATAAAACATTTTATGGAAATAATAAATTCAATAAATAAATTGCAAGTTTCTTTGATGAACATTTCTCAAACAAATTTTAATACTAGAACTTGACTGGGGAAAAAATTAGCCAAAGTCTGCATGATTTCTTTATGAACTATGCACATCTGTGCAGTCTGATCATAATCTGCACTGTTCCCTATCAGTTGCATAAAGCCATGAATTACAGACATACATTGTACATAATACAATTTCTGCCTACTGCTCTCCTTAATGTTATTTTTTGGGAACCAGTGCATAACAAACATCCACAAAGCTTTACCTTCTACCAATTTAATAGCCAGCACAAGCTTTTACTCCCAATTCAATATGCAATAAAGCACATAATTTTTCTTTCCTGTTAATATACAATTACTAATTTGCATGAAGTTTTAAGTATCTACATTGACATAGATTATGCTATGTTCTCACCGCCGATCAGATCAACTCGATCGTCCCGATCACATTAATTCCCCGATGAAGCCCGACCAAGCTGGATTAAATGCACATTCACGACTCCTACACGACCTCAAGTCGACCCTACACGATTTTTTACGACTTCTTCTCGACGACAACCCGACCAACATCCCGACTTCTTCTCGATCACCCAGACCTCTAGCAAGTCATACACGATCTCAACTAGACTAACTGGACCTCTGCTCGATCGTTGCCAGATTTCCACCCGACCAGATCGAAATGATCGTAATCGAGTCATGAATAGTCGTGTATCGAATTGTTTAGAGACACCAACAATAAGTTTACATCTATATATTGTTTAGGTCACGTGAACTCGTGTATGGTCGAACAACTATCGGGAAGCGATCGTGTGTGGTCGTGTAGCAGTCGGGTAGTAGTCTAGTTATTCTGGACAATAGATCGAACAGAGGTCGAGTTGATCGGGTTGCGATCGGATAATGCTTGAGTAGAAGTCGTGTACAGATCGGGTAAGAGATGTATACCCGACCAAACTAGATCGTTACACGATTTATTCTCGATCAACTAGATCTTCTACTCGATCACTATACGATCGCTTCTCGACCGCTTATCTACTCGATCGCTACTCGAATTTTTTTCGGGTAAAATTCGGGTAGGAAGCCCGAGCCATGCCGACCAAGGTAGACCGCTCCGACCACCCCCGATCACGCATGCAGACCGAGCTAGACCGGTACCCGATCGCTTGATCGTGCTTGATCGAGTTGATCTGATCAGCGGTGAGAACACAGCATTATACACAGCTTCAGGTTACCTGCACAGTACTCTGAAGTACTTTGATTTTTGCATTGCACTTTTTGCTGACTCAGCTAATGTTAATGTACCTGACCTTTGTCCACACTGGAGGGAACAGTTTATGTATCCTTTTTACAGATAACTGCACTTCAGGTGTCAAATCTTTATTTGAAACAATCATTTACATACAGATCCTATCATTTGCATAATCTTAAATTTCACCTTCATTTTCACAGTTTTTGTCTCTTTAGTCATGGCCACAAGGAATGCATGTAAGATAAATACAGACATCATCAATTCACTGCTAAATGCACAATAAAATGTTCTGTTCTTGAAGTTGCTAAATTTAAAAAATTGACTTTTTCCAGAAATGGACTTTTCCATCTTTCACTTTGGACGGTAACTATTAGCTGTTTAAAGGGGTGCACATTGAAAATTGATTGACTGAATTGTGAACAGTGTTTGCAAGGATGTATCAGGCAAATCATGTTCTACACTGGCAGGTTAAACATTAAAGAACTAATCTGCTATCTTCATTACTCCCTTGAATGCTTTTTGCAGTAAGTGCAAGTTAGGCATCTGCAGATTTCTTATTATCACTGGGTACTTTAGCCTTCAATATCACATTATCCGTTTCCTTGCAATCAACAAAGTACAAAAACAACATAAAAATAAAAATACAACAGAATGACATCTGGACCTGTGACACTTGAGTAATATCACCCATTACCATAATTGCATCATTATAAAAGGAAGAATGTAGGAAAAATACCACAGAACAGAATAAATAGACCATCCCCACCACTTGACAATGTGATGTGACATACTAATGAGTGACACATCACAAAATTATCTCCATTATTTTGAGCAAAACATTCAAAACTAATATCCATTGTTGTTGCTTTTTTTTCAAATTTTATTCTGAATAATTTCTTAACTTATATAAATCTATACATCCTTGAAATGGTTTATTTGTCATCCATTTCCATATCCCCTTTTTTCTATTCATTTCTTTACATTACATTACTCCTATTTTACTAATACATGTACTGCTTATTATACGTAATTAAAATGGTCAGTAAAAAACAAAAACAAAAAATACTCCTTTAATGTCCAAACTTTATAATTATCTTCTTCTTACATACAATTTAAAATGCAATCCATATCTTGTGTAGTAAAGTCTCCAAACTGTTTAAATTAAATAAAATTTACAAATAAAAATCAACACCAAAATATTTATTGTAACACTGAGTCTCTTATAGTACAAAATATATTGTTTTGATTAATTATTTAGTCATCCTTAAGAAATACCTGACAGCAACAATAACAAGACTGCAATGACAGGTGTATATCGCTTACCTGAAGCAAACGGTAACATAAGGAACAATGTCTAATCAATGTTATCTGAGGAGATTTCCTTCAGTTTAGTATATACCCTTTTTCCAAAAGAAGGTTTTCAAAGTGTACTATGTTGTCATATAGGGATTATTTTGCTAGCCGAGCCCCCAGGGGCCATGTTTTATGATGAATTGAAACAGCTTAGGGTAACAAACAAACATTTTTGAAATCAAACAATTTAATGTTTTCTGTGAATACCCGTAAGTCTATGAGTATCGAGTGACCTCAGGTGGGCTTAATTTTCTTGCCAAGGGCATCATTTTAACAAACATGGTGGCAGACCTCTGAACAGTGCATGTTTTATAGCTCTATAGGCATTAAGGTTTCGGACATGGAGATCTTAAAAGTTTTTCCTTTTGGTTGCAATGGCAACTTGAGTTCTAACAACTTTCTACAGTTTAACAACTGTGGCAGAGGATTATCATAAGATCATTTTGTGAAAGTTGAATAATATCTGCCCACAGTCAGGTTAAGAAGATGTTTGATGATACACAATACAAAACCCCAGAAGGCCTGGCACAGGGCAATCCCAATAGCTACCTCGCACACTTTATGGTCAGGTGAGCTACATTATATCAAATGTACACCAAAAGCCTTGAGCTCTAGGCATTACATGGTATTTGCCATTTGTCAACTTTATCAGCAGAAAACTGTCACAGGCATTGAGGTATAGTCATTCTACAAACTGCTCCTGTGATAATCTTTATTTATTTCTCCATTCATCAAATAACTTTCTACCTTTCATCTCTCACTTTCACAACAAACTACCTTTCTTATGTGTAAACTATTTCAACTTGTTCACAGGCATTCAGAGAAAAGGAAGAAAATTTAATTTCTTTCAATATGTTTTACCCATTCAAATGTCTATCTAAATTACCTGCTCAGAGGACAAATACATAAAACATGGTCTGCTGATCAGGATTTAAACTGTTAGTCTTATAGGTTTCTTAGGTTTAGCTCTGCAAAACACCCCTAATTAAAGAAATACACTTGTCAAAATTAGAAGTCAGAAAATCCCATTATGAAAATCTAAGTATAAATGTGTTAAATATGTCTTCTACCTTTTCATGATTTTTTTCATTTTGACCTGATGAACTCTTTTTCACCCAATCTGACCAGATTGGACTTGAACCAGAACTATGATTGGGTAAATATGACAATTTGCCTAAGGCAGTCACAATTTGTCCAGGGACAATGATGTCTTAGTAACAGGGCTTTAAGTTGACTTGTGACATAGTCTTCTACCCCCATTCACTTGATGCTAAAAGACATCATGACAATTACATTCTAATAAAAATTCTTGAGATTGGGTTTAAAATATGACCTCTTGAGTATTAATTTGACATTGTGACCTTGGCCCTATGTGACCTTGTTTTGAACTTGACCTTGAGATCATGAAAGCAAACATTCTGATGATCACCTTAACTTTGTACTCAAGTAAGCTAAAACAAAAGCTTCAATAATCTGTAAGCAAAATCTAATATGCAAGATGGTGACTGCTAAATGCTGCATATAAGCTGGTCACTCGGCATGCATTACTTTGAGGGTTACTTTTAACCTTAACTTTATACCCCCTCCCCCACCCCCTCCCAGACCTTATCTACCAATTGTCATTATACAATATTGCAAATGAGTTATGGCACAGTTTTGACATCTGAAGGAGATGAGTTTCAATGTTAGCATGTCAACTTTTTATGCTGGAGATAATTTGGCAGTTACTGCAATGTAACACACACTTACTTAAAATAGCATTTTTCATTTTGTTATATTGCCTGTCATACATATGTCCATGCCTTTGAAGCATATGAGTTATTAATTAAGAACATTTACTATTTTGACCTTAATTGTAATAACCTACCATACTTATAGTAGTTTGACAACCACGGTATCTCTGGAGTAGTCTAGCAACTCACAAGTGTTTCTAAAGGCAAACATCATCAAGGTGACACGGCTATAACATCTACCTGAGCTTTACATGTGTGTAAAATTTGATGTAATTTCTCAATGTTAGCAGAGGTGTCATAGCAAACAGGAAATTAGACTTTTATATAACCTTGACCTTAAGTCACAGACCTATCTCAAATTCTTGTGATGCAAGTTTGACTTCAGTTGTGACTTTACTCCAAACTTAATGCTGAATACTTTCCTACTACTTAAAAGCTGCTCCCGTTCTTAAGCATTTACTGGTGTAGTTGCAGACTTATGTTTGGACAAAATATCAAATTCTGACACTGCATGGCTCACAGTGACCAGGTTTAAGACCAGGCCCTGAGTTTAATGCCAGTTGTTTTCTTCTTTTTTTCCAGTTTATTTCAAGAGTTTCATGAAAATATCTTTAAAACTGGTTGGCTGCTTAAAAAAGCATCCATTGGGTCATGCTGCATGGGTAGCATACATAAACATATCAAGAGAGGCATGATGACCCTATAAGCTCACCTGAGAACCAAAACGTGTTTGGCATTCAAAACATTTTCTGAGCTTGCATGCAGATTCTTTTCTATTTGATCAGTGTTGCTGGGAATGGATCCCTGTGAGAAAAATTGGTGCTGAAAGAATAATTCATTCTTATATGAAATGATGATTATAGCTGAACATACTGTAACAGCACCATTGACCTTCATCTTAACGTAAAGAAAAAGGGACGGACACATAAATATATATAGGTCCATGATGTAGATAAGAAAATGTTCCTACTGGTATTACTTTATGTACAAAAAAGTCATTTCTAATTACAGTCGAGTCTCGATTATTCGAAGTGCCGGGGACCAAGATTTTACTTCGAATAATCCATGGGTTCGAATAACCAAGTCCCGAAGATGGCCAGCTGATTGTTATGTAAATCGTCAATATATACTGTATATAGCTATACGGACGCTTAACGTAGTATACATTGCGATATCATTTAGATGAAAGGAAAAGGAAACGAAATAAATCATATTAACGTTTAATTTATTTTTTCCTTTTTAAACCCTTTTCCACTCGTTGCTGATCTAGGTATCCCCACGGGGCCGGGGCCTGTGCCAGATTGCTCAGTTCGAATGGAAAGAAGATTCGCTGATCTGGGTGTCTCCCGTTACGGGTCCTTCGGCGTTGCTCACCCAAATTACTTTTTGCACACGAGAAGTCTTTTCTTCTGACAGTTAAATTAAAAGTCATGCTTTAAATACGCATGGTAGTTTGGTAGTCCGAGTTTGTTATTCTTTAAAGGTGAACATCTTTAACCGACTTTCAAACAAAAACAAAAGTTGTTCTGTTGGTATTCAACAAACAAGGTTAAAGCGAGTATGTAATTTTCACCCTTAGCACATATTACGCGCCCACGAGTCGTTTTCACAAGTTGAGCGTGTCGCAATTATTGGTTTGATTTGAATGCTTTAATAATGGGTGTGAAATTCCTTAAAACATTGTCAGTCAGACTGAAAAAACACTTCGAATGACCCAGGTATTCGTAAATCCATTTCAATACCCGTTTATTTTCATATACATTTATATATAAAACTTTGGCCGTATTGTTTGGATTAATCGGTTCATATGGTTGTTAAGTACATAAATTACCGCAAAATAGCGAAATAATAGTGTTGTACAACATGAGCTTTTCAAGTCGAAATCGTCTATACTTTATTGCCATGTTCTAAAAATAGATGTAGTATAGGAGGACAGAAGCTTTACTGATTGACTATGTGAATAAAAGAAACTCACCACAATACTGGGTGATGCCCTCAAAGTCATAACCCAAAAAGCTGTGGCTGTGATACAATTTAGGTTAAGTTGGTTTCTACTGTGACCTTGACCCTTGACCCAAATAATGTGACTCCAGCACATGATTATATTATCTTCTTATTCTTATAATTTGTTTGACGTGTCATTAAATTCCTCAGTTTGACTAGGACAGAAAATCTCAGTTTCATTTTGTCTAAAATAAAATTGTTTTAAAGTCACCTAAGCAACAACATTTCTATTTAGAATCAATCATGATGATTAATTATCTAACAAATTAATATATTTACTATTGACATTTACTGATTTATTCATTACTTTGGTGATCACAGACATTTTCCTTAAATGTTTTACCAACAGAAACAGATAAATAATCACGGGATTTTAGGTTTTTAAAAGATTATATAATTATGGGTTTTTTTTACACAATACAACAGGCTTATAAAACTACATTATACTGACTTATTCTTGTTCAGTTTTTCAAGATTATAAATAAACTCACCACCAAAAATTCCTCTCAAGGCAATTACTAACTCCATTATACAAAATGTATCTACAAAACATTTTGCAAATAAGGTAAAAATGTAACACCGCTTACAGCAAACAGGACACTGTCCTCATTTATGACAACTTCTTTCCAAAAAATTTTTACCGCTACATTTCGTATACTGACTTAACATACATCATTATTTCACCACTTCCATGTTTCCGGAGCCACTGGGTTTTTGTTTTTATCCACCACAGTAAAAACAACTAAAAAAATATCCACAATTAAAAGATTTTTTATAATGTAATCCAACTAAAATTTCTTAATGTATGTAAAAACATACCGAAAAACCTTCTAACAGTCATTTTTCGTTTATCGTTGATTAACGTATAAGCCAGTCATGATGAAACTGGCGGGACATATCCTCTAACATGTGTGACTGTACAGAATTAATTAACTGGACAATAAATTCTACAGGTAGACTAGCCGGGTACTGGACACTGGTCACAGGTGGGCAGTATGTTTAACAGTTTATCTACTATCATAGCCAGATATGGTAAATAAATTAAACTGGGACACAGATCATGTGATATTTATTTTTCTGGATTCTGTTAAGGTATTTGACCAAAATGATACATTTTATATTGATAAAGAACTGGTTTAAGTTATTGTTGTAATGGAATACAATGCAAAGGAGCAGGTTTATACAAGCCTACCTTATCTAGCCAAAAATAATAGTTCTCAAAAAAATGAGATTATAATATGCATGACTACAAAAAACAATTTGAAGAATGTTTCAAGCATTGCTTCCACATGACTGAATTTACAGAATAATATAAACCATGTCAGGAAACATTGATATTTTATAAACAAAGAAGATCATTGATGCAATGTCTGCATATCAGATAATTTGAACAAATATGTTGCAACATAATTATGTGACAAACGTAAATGGGAGTTATATACATAGGCAGTTCCAGTAATCTGCCTACCCATGAAATATCTGGTATTTTAAATTATTCACAACAGACAAAGATCTGTGAAATAGCGGCTGGATCTCTGAGCATGGACCATGGACAGTACTCCCTGTGATACAGACAGATGGACACAAAGTCTAAAATCAGGGGAAATAGAAACTGAAGGATCCTAAAATTATCTCCCGTTTCACCATGATTCCCCTTATCTTACTAAACCTCTCAGAGAAGGTCATGGGTTCCTTGCAGTTAACCTCTGACAGTTGCATCAGTTTCTGATAAAATATGGAAGTGTAGTACTGGTCATGGTCTAAGGTGAACTGCCCCCTCGTCTGTATTAAAAGTCACTGATATATTGTTGAAACATGTACATCAAATGCAAGAAAAGTTATTTGTATTACAATCTTAAACCTCATCTGAATTAGCATAGCTGATGCGCCACATCATCTCTGTGTGAGGCCCTACCTGGTGTTCATGGGAGTCAAAATTACCTACCTACAATGTATGAAGACCATAATGTAGAAAGAACTGACAAGAAAAATATCACCTAAGTGAAGTGTGAGTCTATTAAAATATGACAAACTATATATATATAATAATTAACGCCGTTATTGACATGTCATCTTATGGGTCACTCCTCCACATATATAATAATGATTTATGTCAAGTCAATGACAGTATGTCATAACTGTATATAAAAGGTATAACATAATAAGCAGTTAATAAGCAATTATAATTGAAGAAATCACAGAAACAAGGCAAGCTCCCATTTATTTAAGCCTTTTTGTTTTGCTTAAGTACTGCTTTAAGATATCATTTCTATGGCATTAAATTTTTATTTCTGTACAATAAAATTTGTTTATTTTTCTTAACCATTAACTGGCTTTTTCTCCTGTGCTGTACACTGGATTACCAGTACAATTTTATTTTTTTTTAAACTTAACACTAGATTTTTCTGTATCAAACACTGAATAAAGTTATATTTTAAACACTGTTAATCACTGTATAAAACTTATTTTTGTACCTTTAATGTAAACTTAACATCTTACGCTGAAATATTTTTAGTTCTTTACCTCTTGAATATACCTTGTATTTTTTTTCAGAACATTTGCACAATGTAGTAATCACATACAGTTAAACTTTGTTTGATCGAACTTCATTCGCTCGAATACAACCGATCGCTCGAACTCGGTTGACGGTCTCCGCAAAATTTCTATATAAATCATATTGTTCCACCTCCGAAACCTCGAACCCCGATCTCTTGATCTCTCGGACCTGTCTGGCGGTCCCATCTGATCTATTTCATTTCCAATTACATTCTTTCGCTCGAACAATAAAAGGTGTCGGTCTCGTTATTATAGGGCAAACAATTGCACATTTGATCAGACGTACAATGTATGGTAGACCAGCATTGTTAAACGATGCATTTTTTAGCACCTCAGTAAATGAACAATTAAAGGTAAACTGAATTTCTTTACAATGTTGATAAACATTAGTTGTAAATTGGCATAAATTTTAAGCATTCTTCACAATCGGGATATAATATTTAATGAGTGACGGATTTTTCAAAAGGACATGCTGCCGCTAAAAGAAAATAAGTGCATATTATGTGTTTGTGATTTAATAATTTTCACTTCTAACTAAACTTCGAATGATCAAATACATTAAATTGCGTTACATCAGCTTTCCAATGATATAAAACATGTTGAAATGTCTTTCATTTTAAGAAAGTCAGGTATACCAGTATCGGAAATGGGCTTTGAAGCCCACCAGATAAAAGCTGTTCAAAAAGGAAAAAAGCAATAATTTTAGTGAAATTGGCCTATTTAACCTTTAATTTCCATGGTTGGACAGATTTCTGAGGTCCAATCTTAGTGTATATAAATACACACTAATTCTGGGAAGTATGAAAAACATAAAACCTGGGTTAAACTGTGTATTACATTCAAGTTTCTGCAGCATATCGACCCATGACTGGCGGACCTCGATGGCTCAAACCACCGATCCCTCAAACTAAAATTGACGGTCCCTTCAAGTTAGAGCAAACGAAGTTTAACTGTACATGTATTTCTATAATAAGTGAAAAAATTGATCACCATTATTTCTTTCATATTTATCTAAAACTTGCCAGGTGTATCTTATGTATCTGTGTGTACTTTTATACTGATTTATTACTTTCTCTAATATGAGAACATTTTAAAAACTAACTTTTCCCCACATGATACCATTAAAAGTTAAGAAGTTCAATACTTTAGAAAATGGTTACAATGTTACCTCAGCTAAAGTCAGCAAAAATGATCTCACATTTAAATACTGCAGGAACTTAAGCAAAACTGTTTTCTTTTCTTCTGAAAATAGTTCACTCTTCTATTTTTTACCAGGCCAGAATGCAATAAAAATGTCAACTTAATTGTGTTATTAATGAATCTCAAATTAAGTGTGCAGCACAAACAAAAACTATGATAGTCATCAATCTTGACCCCAAAAGAAGAAATTGCATTATAAGCAATATTTTCTTCATTCTGACCTACTTTTGTGAGAATTTCTTTTCTTTAATTAATCAAGTGATGTTAAAAACAAAAACAAGAGGCCAAAAAGGACCTGTATTGCTCTACTGGACTGACTAAACTGTTCTGAGTATGTTAGAGAAAATCTTTTGCAGTCAGAGATCAAAGTGACCTTGACCCACTGACCCCAAAAACAGCAGCGATCTTCTACTCCGTAAAACCAATCATCCAATGAAGTTTGAAGACTAAATTGTTGATAATTAGATCTCAAGATATTGAGCTGAAATTATGTTCAGAGTTGAGGTCACTGTGACCTTGACCTTTGATCCACTGAATAAAAAAAAAACAATACAGGTAGCATGCAACCTTCTGAACAAGTTTCATGAATTTAGTCAAAACAAAGTTTTGACTTGTAGAGTAACATCAAGGAAAAGCTAACAAAGGTCACTGTGACCTTGACCTCTAACCCACTGACCCTAAAAACAGTAGGGATAGTCTACTCAGTAAGACCAATCATCCTATGATATTGAAGTCTGTGGGACTCATATAGATTAAAGATGAAGAGCAGAAAAGATTTTCAAAGTTTGGATCACTGTAAACATGACCTTTGACCCACTGAACCCCAAAACAATAGGGATCATCTAAAAGTTGCAAGCAACTTTCTGAGCAAGTTTGATGAAAGTTAAATGAAAATCTTGACCTGTAGAGCATTATTAACAAAAATCAGAACGGATGTCACTGTGACCTTGACCCACTAACCCTTAAAACAATAGGGATCATTACAGATTGCAGACAACCTTATGTGCAAGTTTCATGAAAGTCAAGTGATAATTGTGACCTGTAGAGTGTTATCAAGGAACAGACAGTGCTAACAAAAGAGCCATGATGGCCCTTAATTGTTCACCTGAGTGCAATTGCTCTAAATGACAAGGTCAATGTCACATGACATATATGAAATCTCTTACATTTGAGTTCAAAACAAGGTCGAAAAGGGGAATTTTGAAAATAGTTTTCCAAACAAAGCTTGATAAACAAGAAAGAAGTCAACGGGTCATGATTATGGTCAGCTGGTGAGAATTTTTAAATCTGCTTGAAAAACTCACAGTCAAAATTTCATCACTTTATATAGTAGCTTCAAAAACAGTAAAGTAGGTTGAAAGTGTTTAGATCATGGATTTTGCAAACCTCAGAATCAATACACATGATCTAATTTTTGTCATTGTATCTTTGGAAACAAAATGCTTTCTAGTATATGTAATCTCATTTAAGGTTCTTGAACTGTTTGTAAAAATTTTCAGGGCACACTGGAGGTCACCAGTTCTGATGCAGTTTCTGTAGTCTGTTATGGAGATTTCACAGGAACACAGAAAGCAACTGAATAAGCAAGACATGCCTGACAATGATGATCAAGTAAAACTGCTGTGTGTGTGTGTGTGTTTAGCCTGTTCTCCTAAATTGTGTACATACTGAAGAAAGTAAAATTTTAAGGGGATAATAATTCACTTCCTTATTTTACTGTCAATTTTCAAAACAGTTTATATTAATACTTACAGTAAAGAATGGAAGCAAGGCACGTTAGCAGACTGCACGTGTACCACGTCACTACAATCTTCTCTGTCTTCACAATTCTGAAATTATAAATAATGTAGAATACAATTAAAGTGAATTTTCTGTCATGTAATGTGAATTAATATGGATAACATCATGTGACCTAAACCTTGGTGGGGTACTCTACAATCATCATGTCAGTTTAGACTGCAGAGATAAAACAATCGTAAGAAGTCATTTCTTTTAAAAGAAGACTGAAATATTGCTGGGAGATGTCGATGTCCAGCTGTTCTCAGCCTAATGAATTCTCTGGATCAGCCCCACACTGTTCAGCCCTTTGGCATGCTTTGGACATGCCACACCCTAATTAGGGATGCTGACAGACCTGCTGGGTAAATCCCATCAAATTTATCCATATTAAAAACTTACAATATCTGATCATGAAGATTATGCCTATTATATAGCTCATTTAGACATGGTGTTACTTGTTAAATACAGATACAAGTAAATTCGAAATTATATATAACTATGTTTCAGGTAAATTGTCATGACAAACTACATTAACGTTCGGACATCAAAGAGAAAACGCATGTTTAGACAGCTTGTTTATAAAGATGTTAACACCTTCTTAACATCCCACTTCCTTTCATATAAAATATGATCACATAATTCAACCATCTTCCTTTACCAAGAAAAACAGCTTTGAGACAGAAGTCATAAAAACTCAGTATGCAGAAACATACAGTGAAACCTTTGCTGGAAGACATTCTTTGTGATGAAAACAATTACACATATAGGGATGTTTCCTAAATCCTTTTCTCTTTTTTTGAATAAAATATTTTGTCAACCCCTCCAAATAGCACTAACCTCTAAGTCTGACCTTGACCTTTACCTGAGCTGGATTATACTAAGAGTATTCTACTCTAATTGAATACTGTCTCAACTTTATAAAGTATTTAACATTGTAAAAAGCGAAAGTTCCAGATAAAAACTGAACATAAAATAAAGCCAAAAGATTTAGCTTTACCCTTCAGTGTGACCTTGACCTTAAATGTAATCTTGACCTTAAGTGTGACCTTGACTTTTAACTAAACTAGCTGAAACATTGTGTTCTGCAAGTGTTTTAATGTCATAAAGATTTATGCTAAATTATTTCTCTTTGCCCCAAGAGATTCAAATATAGCCAATAACATTTTAAACCCCTCAATGTGACCTTGACCTTGAGCAAAGCTGACTGAAACCTGCACTCAGTAAATTGTGTGGATTTGTTGAAAATTTAATTTTCTGTGCCAAGTTATTTAAAAATTCCTCAGCTAATTTAAAGACAAAATAGCATCTAAGTACTATATAATCAATAACATTGACCATTTCAACCAATTATACAGCAAAACCTATAAGAAAGTGTACCCAAGACTCATCAGTCACAAGTGCCAGTATCTCACCAGCTAAGACTGTGACCTGAAGCGGCCAGTTTTCAAAACCATGATAAAACATTTCTTCTGCCCTCCATGGTTAGAAAATCAGACTATGCAAGACCTGTCTAACAAAATCTCTTGCAGGTGCACAGAAAAAGCAACAAAGTGCTATCATTTAAATATTTTCTGAATTACATGCATTTCTGATCAATTTAATGCCAGTGAATCAAGTTAATCAAGATTTACTGACAACTTGGGTAATAATTATGCATGTGTAACTGCAGTTACATGCCAGGCATTCCTACAAATGCATATAATCAACAGATATATTATCTAAAAAAACAAAGGTGAGAGCTAATTTGCAACAGTTGAAAATATTATCAGTATGAAAAATGAAGACAAAAGGAAACTATTCAAGGTACTGATTATGTCTTCTAACAGCTGTGAACAACTGTGGTACATTTAATTAGCAAGTAGCCCACATGTCCCTGCAAATGAAAACTTCACAAGTAACCCACATGTTCTGTCCCTACAAATGAAAACATCACTGACCCTGCAAATGAAAACATCACAAGTAGCCCACATGCTCTGTCCCTGCAAATGATTTAAACTTCACAAGTAGCAAGTTAAACAAGAGCTGTCCCTCACAAGTGACGAATGCCCCCGAAAGAGGTGCCTCACAGTCTGTGTCCTCTCCATGTGCTCAATAAATGTGCTACGTAATTTTAAAATCCTTCCATGCATGACAGAGTAACCATGCATACGGTTTTCCATTACTTTAAACACTAAGTGTGACATTGACCTTTGAGGTAGGGACTTGGGTCTTGCACGTGACACATCCGCTTGATGTGCTAGACATTTGTGCCAAGTTATTTTAAAATCCTTCAAAGCATGATAAAGTTATAGTCCGGACACAAATGTATGCATATATACAGGATTCCATTACCTATAAAGTGTGACCTTGACCTTTGTGGTAGGGATGTGGGTCTTGCACACGACACGTCATCTTGATGTGCTAGACATTTGTGCCAAGTTATTTTAAAATCCTTTAATGCATGACAAAGTTACAGTTCGGACATGAATGTGTGCATATATGCATATCTAGAGGAATCCGTTACCTTCAAACTCTAAGTATGACCTTGACCTATGAGCTAGGGACGTGGGTTTTGCATGCGACATGTCGTCTTGATGTGCTAGACATTTGTGCCAAGTTATTTTAAAATCCTTCAATGCATGACAAAGTTACAGTCCGGACACGAATGTGTGCATATATGCATATATAGAGGAATCCATTACCTTCAAACTCTAAGTATGACCTTGACCTTTGAGCTACGGATGTGGGTCTTGCATGCGACATGTCGTCTTGATGTGCTAGACATTTGTGCCCAGTTATTTTAAAATCCTTTAATGCATGACAAAGTTACAGTCCGGACACGAATGTGTGCATATATGCATATATAGAGGAATCCATTACCTTCAAACTCTAAGTATGACCTTGACCTTTGAGCTACGGACGTGGGTCTTGCACACGACACTTCGTCTTGATGTGCTAGACATTTGCGCCAAGTTATTTTAAAATCCTTCAATGCATGACAAAGTTACAGTCTGGACACGAATGTGTGCATATATAGAGGATTCCATAACCTTTAACTCAAAGTCTGACCTTGACCTTTGAGGTAGGGATGTGGGTCTTGCACGCGACACATCGTCTTGATGTGCTAGACATGTGTGCCAAGTTATTTTAAAATCCTTAAATGCATGACAGAGTTACAGTCCGGACACGAATTGTAAGTGGGGACGCACAGACGGACGGAGGGACAGACGGACGGTGCAATTTTAATATGCCACACTTCGGGGGCATAAAAAGATGTCATTGATAAAGTTACGATTCTTGAACAGTGCACTTCCTTTCAATATATCTTCTTTCATTCAGACAAGCATAATTTCACAAAATAAAGGGAGATAATTCAAAATGGGATAAGCTACAGTTATTGTCACTGCACTCCCTCTCAATGTCCTCTATCACTGTATGAAATATCAATGCACAGTTATTGAGTTATGCTCCGGACAAGCATAATTTCATAAAAGGTGAGATTTTCATAACTATTGTGTTGAAAATGTCACCTGTATGGCATTTATAGTTTTTCTATGATTTGACCTGGTGACCTATAACCTATATCTAGAAATTGACCTAGATTTCAGCCATTCTGACCAAATTTCATGAAGTTCTGGTGAAAATTGCAGACTCCATTGCATACACAGCATTTAAACCGGTGACCTAGTCTTTGCTTGATTTTGGCCCATATTCAAACCAAACCTATATTTTATTAAGACAATCATACTGACCAAGTTTTATGAAGATCCTATGAAAAATGCAAACTCTATTGCATACACAAGGTTTTCTATGATTTGACCCGTGACCAAGTTTTTGACCCCAGATGACCTATATTCAAACTGGATCTACATTTCATCAAGATAATAATTCTGACCAAGTTTCATGACAATTCAATGAACAAGAGCTGTCACATGACAGCACGCTCGACTATTCGAAAGGTTGTTGGTAAAATGGTTTTTTGCCTAAGAACAGGAGTATTGTGTAATTGTCTATAAGAATAAAGGTCAAAGATATGAAACTTGTTCAAAGACCTTTGTAAATGTACTTCATTCAAAGCCTTTACTCTGGATTCTGTAAGCCAACTGGAGGGAGAAGGAGGGGATAATTTCAAAGAAATACATAACCTTTGTAAATTTGATCATGAATAACTTTGTAACTTTTCAAAATTGATATGTATTGAATTAAAAAGCATGACCGCTGCATGCTGCATAATTATTCATGATATTTCAAAAGAAAGCCATTTCGAGTATTTCCATGTTAGTCTGGTAAAAACTGTGACAAAATTCTAAGTTAAAAGGGGCATAAATATGTCAAAATCAAAAAATTGGGGAAGATGTTGACAGTAAACATACATTTTCAGTTTTAAGTCCATAAAAAATCAAAGTTAAAAAGGGGCTAAATCTGTCAAAAATAAAAACAGAGTTATGGGGATTGTTTGCTCAGATGATGATGTTGATGGTAGACACAGTTTTAAGTCAATACCTTTGATAGTATTCAACATATTTAAATTTAAAAAATCTTCAACAAAAATTCTAAGTTAAAGAGGGGCATAAATCTGTCAAAAATCAAAACGGGTTATGAGGATTGTTTCTCAGGTGCAGATGTTGATGGTAAAGATTATTTTGAGTTTCAAGTCAATACCTTTGATAATATGCAAGATATTTGAATTTATAAAAACTTAACAAAAATTCTAAGATAAAAAGGGGCATAAATCTGTCAAAAATCAAAACAGAGTTATGCTGATTGTTTCCTCATGTGTAGATGTTGATGCTAAAGATATATTTTGAGTTTCAAGTCAATACCTTTGATGATATACAAGATATTTGAATTTATAAAAAACTTTAACCAAAAATTCTAAGTTAAAAAGGGGCATAAATCTGTCAAAAATCAAAACAGAGTTATGGGGATTGTTTGCTCAGGTGTAGATGTTGATGCTAAAGATATGTTTTGAGTTTCAAGTCAATACCTTTGATAATATGCAAGATATTTGAATTTATAAAAACTTTAACCAAAAATTCTAAGTTAAAAAGGGGCATAAATCTGTCAAAAATCAAAACAGAGTTATTGGGATTGTTTGCTCAGGTGTAGATGTTGATGGTAAACATATAGTTTGAGTTTCAAGTCAATACCTTTGATAGTATTCAAGATATTTAACTTTATTAAAAACTTTAACCAACGCCGACGCCGACACCGACGCCGACGCCGACGCTGGGGCGAGTGCAATAGCCTCCTTATTCTTCGAATAGTCGAGCTAAAAATGCAACCTCCATTGCATGCACAAGGTTTTTCTATGATTTGGCCCCTTGACCTAGTTTCTGACTCCCGAGGACCCATATTCGAACTCAACCTAGATTTCATCATTGCTGTCATTGTCAAAATGTTTCAGAAAGATCAAATGAAAAATGCAACCTCTACTGCATACACAAGGTTTTTCTATGATTTGACCCAGTGACCTAGTTTTTAACACCAAATGATCCATATTTGAACTGGACCTAGATTTCATCAAAGAAAATATTCTGACCAAGTTTCATGAAGATCCAGTGAAAAATGCAACCCTTTGTTCTATTGTATACAAAAGGTTAAGTGTGGACAGACAGACAGATGACAGACAGACAACAAACACAAGGTGATCACAATAACTTACCTTGAGAATTTCATGCTTAGGTGAGCTAAAAATTGGTTAAGCTACTAGAGTTTTCTTTGAATTGACTGTGTGACCTAGTTTTTGACCCAAGCTGACCCAGTTTCAATCTTGATTATGAAATGATTGGAATAAACATTCTGACCAATTTGTATGAAGATTGGATGTCAAATGTGACCTTAAGTGTGTTAACATGGCAAATGGGAACAGACAGACAGACGAAAGACATTTGGCAATTAAAATAGCTCACCTTTAAGAACTTCATGCTCAAGTTGAGCTAAAAATGGGGAAAGCTAGATAACTGCACTTCATGTCCATAATTTCAATCAATGAATGAGGTATAAACTCAATCCCTTTAACACTTTTGGAGTTCTGCATCAGGTATTGGATGGACAGACAGATGGACAAAGCAGCGACTAGAATTACGTATGCGCCCCCCTCTGTGGAGCATAAAAACTTTTCTGTCAAAGGGCATTTTTGCCATTTATTACAAAACATATTCAAGGGATGTGAAATATTTGGCCAATACATTTATCAGTCAATCAGTAAATGATGTGATGATAAAAAGTGATAGAATGGTAAATAATGTAAATTTCACAGTTGCTGTAGACTCCATGAAATCATCAGATAAGATAAAACTGAAATGTTACAGAATTTACAGTTTACCAATAAGATAAAACAAGAAGATTGAAATTGGGATTTTTTATGAATTACTCATTCCAAGTTTCCATACAAGTTTTTTTTAATTTGAATTTTAACATAAAAATTTGATTATTATTATAATGAAAGTTGAGCTCTCCTGAGCGCCAACTATATCTGACATTGTCAAAGTTATCGCAAAAGTTGATTATGTCCCTGCCATTCTTGTTACTATAGAAGAGATACAATTCATGGGGGACAACTCTGCAGTGCTCTTGAAAATATGTCTACAATACATGCTTCAGTGAAAATCAGACTGAACAATCTTGTCCAGTTATGAAAAAGTATTTCAGCTGCAAATTTACCAAGTTGAAACATTTTGGGGCAATAACTTTCATGGTTGAACAAAAAACAGAAGGTATAAGAATACACATCTTATACAAATAACAACATGTATAGTCCAATCTTTTTCAAAACAAGTAACTTGGAAGAATTTTTTCGATTTGTGTAAAATCTATAATTGAACTGTTTGTGCCCCAGATACATCATCACTCAGATGGTACTAAATGCCACCCCAACCCCAATCTCCCAACAAAAATGCCTTCTATTTTGTTCACAACTAGGGTACATTCCACAAAAAAATGATCACAGAATAAGAATTAGCTAAAATGTCATTATGTAAAGATCCCACTGGGCCTCTTGGCCTCTTTGTCTTTGTTGCATGGACCAACTT
>JAFMSR010000002.1:3654843-3669562 GCA_022818135.1 Saxidomus purpurata | reverse complement strand
AAATTGCTGGCATGCATATTTGTAATATGTTTGATTCCCGTCAAGTCTGTTAACTTGCCAGTGTAAACTACAGCAGCAGGGAGGTGTTGTGCTCTGTAACTGAAATGATGATGATGTTGAGAAGAGTGCACTTTTGTCTGGTACTAAACTGAAATGAACTCACAGTTACTGTTAGTAAGTTTTTACCCTTTTCTCCTTCTTCATACTCTGTTTGTTTCAATTTATGCTATTTTTAGATCTCATATGGCAGAGTTCCTACTGGCTGGAGGACAATGTCAGACCTGGTTGCTAGGTAACAAATTAATTACCATAACAACCAGTGGCAGTGGTAACAAAGTTGGGAATTCAGGAGTCTGTGAGAAATGTGTTGCTACCTACCAGGCAGTAGAACAGAGAGAACAAAGAGGTGGTCGCCGCAGACATAGATCGGCCATAGTGTTAGGTCACGGACCAAGCACCACAGAACAAAAACACAGGTCCAGTCAAGATGATTTGACTGTGCAGTCTAAAACAGCTTTTGATGTTATCGACTTAGGAGATATGGAAGGACAAGATGTCGGTGTCCAAACTGGCTCATCACTTAGTGAGAGCACTGGATTGGAGAATGAACCTTTAGAATCTCTTATTTTAGGTTTGTATGATTCAGACATTATTATAATATTGAATGGAAGAGAAATGGTGTAGATGTTAAGTTGTTATCAGCTCAGTGTAGAAGTCCTGTATTTCACCTCCACTGAGGGCAAGGACCACACATCCTTACAAGTTGATAGTACAAACTACACTTTAGTAATAGAAACAGGTTTGCTACACACATTATACACATGCAGCGTTACATCATCAGCTACTTTGTATAATACAGCTGTAGACTGTTTAGGATATAGTCATAATTTCTAAATAATTATTTCAGTATCACCACATTTAAGTTTTGCTGAAGATACTATTTGTCCTTATAAGAATATTTTCTTTTATACCAGGTATGAAGGGGTCAGACCCTCGCCATTTACCTATCAACATCTGCAACTGCTGGTGTACTAACTGGGCCGAGATCTACATCCGAGCTCCAAGTGGAAATCTCTCCTGGATGATGAGAATTGAAAATGAAGCCGGGCTTCAAAATCAGTCAGATTCTCAGGTTAGTATAATACAGTAAACTCCCTGAAAACCGGACTCTCAGAAAATCGGACGATTTTCGAAGTCCCGTAATTTCTTCTATTAAATTCATTGTAAAAAACTCTCAGAATACTGGACTCTCAGAATTCCGGATTCCGGACGATTTTTTGTAGATTCTTAACGATTTTGAACGATATTTTATTCCTGAAAACCGGACGCTACATGTCATGTTCAAGTGTCAAAAGTTTTACTGTGTATTCACGATTCGGCCATATGGTTGGTATCATCAACTCAACACAGGTGTCATTTTCAATTGTTTACTATTTATCGGTCGCGCATGTAATCTTTAAGGCGTGAAAAATACTTGTAGGTGTGATAGTACAATTCGCCGACTTCGATTAATGTTGCTTGAATATTTGCTTAATTACGCCACTCATTAAATACGGCCGTAACTTTTGATCTTTTGTTGTAGAGATATATTTTAAGACAAACATCATTAGCATTATAAGTAACTATTCATCCAATTAGCGCCGATTTATTTGCTAAGGTTTGTATTTACTTAATTAATTGAGGTCTTCATTCTGCATACCATTGGGTGTATCAAAATGACCAATGAAAAAATAAGAAGTTTGAATAAAACATGATGTTAGATTTTGTTTTATAGGGTATGGTGTATTTCCTAAAATAAAATTATAGTTGTTTACTTAAATATTGTTTATGTTCTTTGTTTCAATTAAAAGAGTCAGTCAAGAAGTCCAATTCTGAGCAAATTTTAATCTGTTGATAAGTTTCCTGAAAACCGGAACTCTCAGAATACCAGACTTTTTCCCTTGTCCGGACAGGGTCCGGTTTTCAGGGAGTTTACTGTATAAGGAAACCAGGTGTTATATTTAAGATGAAACTTAATGATGAAGGTAAATGAAAGTCTAAAAAATAAAAAAAGCTACAAGAATTTTATGCTTTAATTACAGGATTATTCTGAGTCTGATGTATTACCTATTTTGCAAGTCAGATGACCATAAAGAATGCAAAACTATAAAAATAAATTAGAATGAAATTATTTATACTGTATATTCTTCATAAATATACTATTCCAGTTGGCTGAGAGCTGTCACATGCTGAGTCAACAGAATGTTGTGTAAACCTACATGCTGTTCACACATTCAACACATACATTTATGAAAGTCAATAATATAGTTTTCATGCAGTTCTTTGAGGAATTTGATGTCATTTCTATGAGTAAACCTAGATTAAGCTACCACTTGCCTTTGGTAGGCAGAATTGTTATCAACCTTACTGTGAATTTCAAAAGCAATACACTCGATCAAGAAGCATCAATGGTTCAACACAGGTTGACTGCATCTGTTTACCTGGCTGTTTTTAATGTTATAATGGCTGTTTTTAATGTTATAATGGCTTTTTTAGGTGCCTGATATCACTATGCTGTTTGCATCAATGGGAAAGAAACGTAAGGCAGACGTCAGCCGGCATAGTCATCGGATTGAAAGTGGCAGCATAGGGGAAGAAGAGTATGAAACTCTGTATAAACAACACTTTGAACATCTCAACCCAGGTAATACCAGGTCTTGTGTACAGTCAAACCTTTGTGAAAGACTGCCTCTGGATAATGACCACCTTGCAAATAAGGGTCAGAAGGGTGCAGAATTCATCTCTAGTAGAAACTCCTGTGAATGAAGACCACCTGTCAGCAAAGAACATTGTTGTGGCTCTTGTGGTCAGTGGACTTTGTTGACAGGTTTGACTGTATTATAATTGTAGAAAATGCCAAAATTCATGATAAATCTGAAGAAATTAGAAGCAGGAAATATTTAAGGTGAAATGTGACAGATAGGTGGTCTTTTATAAGTTTTGAATGATTGTTCTGAAGAAAGCTTTAAGGATTGTTGTAGGGAATACTTGCCTTAGCTGTAAACTGTAGCAGTTTTTGTGAAGTTATGTAGGAATCATTGAATGGAGCAGATAGAAAACTGATTTTGTTCTATTTTTCAGATCAGCCTGAGATAGTAACAACAGGCAGAACTGATTTACCAGATATTGCAGGTAAATGTGGTGTAGATTTAAATGTTGAAAAACTGCTTTTAAAGTCCACAAAACCCATTTAATTAGTGTACTCCTTATGTATCACAGTTTCAGATACAGAAATATGTCAAACAGTAGTTCAAGAGTGATAATTATACATGCCATGAGTATTTGTATATTGGTCAAATGTATGAATCCTGATGTAAACTGACTTTATATCACTTACTTGCTTGTATTTAATATTTCTAGGTAAGGCAAGAGGGGTCTTGGATGAATTAATTTCATTGGCTAATTCTATAAATATTGAAATTTTGCCTATAGTGTAAATATTCAATAGTGCTCATTTATGATGAAAAGCTAGTACAATGTAAGTTCTGATTGCATTATTCTTACAGAAGTGGATTCCTCTGGAAGTCTGAGCAGACCAGGCAGCCTAGGGTTTAATGTCTCGGGTGTAGATTTAGCTTCTAATACACACCAGGTAACTCTTTTCAATTCTTGGTCAGGACCCTCCCTATCTATTCATAAGGTTATAGAGAAGAACTTTACTATTTTAGATGCTATTATATTTTATCCAGCAGAATTCCTTATAACTGGTTTGGAAATGAATCATTCTGCTGAAATAGAACAAAGTTAGAGATTAGCAGAGTTTGAAAAACTTAAAATTGTTCCTGTGTTATGTTGTTGGAACTTTTAGTTCTACTCTTTTTTTCCATGTGAATATGTTTTGATTAATGTGTGGAAAAACTGTCAATGTAAATATGTTTTGATTAAGTGGAAAAAACTGTCAATGTAGTATTTTTAACAAAACCAGATATTACAGTACCTTATGATAGATGCAATACAAAGACAAAGCCATTCCTTATGCTTTTTAGCTCACCTGAGCTGGCTCAGGGTGAGCTATTAGGATCGATGATTGTCCGTCGTCTGTCATCCGTCGTCCGTCCACATTTAGTTCGTTAACACTCTAGTGGTCACATTTTTGCCTCAATTGTCACGAAACTTGGTCAGGATGTTTGTCCCAGTAATTACTCGGACGAGTTCGAATATGGGTCATCTCGGATGAAAAACTAGGTCACATGACCCAAAAATAGAAAAATCTTGTTAACACTCTAGAGGCTACTGTTTCAGTCCAAATATCCTGGCAATTTGTCAGAAAGGTTGTTTGGTTGATTTCTAGCTCAAGTTTTAATATGGGTTACCTGGGGTCAAAAACTAGGTCACACAGCCCAAATATGGAAAAACCTTGTTAACACTCTAGAGGTAACATTTTCAGCCCAAATATCCTGGAAATTTGTCAGAAAGGTTGTTTCTATTATTTCTAGCTCAAGTTCGAATATGGGTCATCTGGGGTCAAAAACTAGGTCACAGAGCCCAAATATGGAAAAACCTTGTTAACACTCTAGAGGTAACATTTTCAGCCCAAATATCCTGGAAATTTGTCAGAAAGGTTGTTTTGATGATTTCTAGCAACTTTGTTAAAAGCAGTTGTACTCGGGTGAGCGATAAAGGGCCATCATGGCCCTCTTGTTTAGGATGGCTGATTGTCTGTTCGTCTGTCTGTTGTCCGTCAACATTTTGCTTCAAACGACATCTCCTCTGAAAACACTGGGCCAATGTTGATGAAACTTGGCAGGGATATTTCTTGCATGAAGCTCTACCAAAACTGTTCAAAGAATTCCATTCCATGCAGAACTCTGGTTGCTAGGAAGTATACTAGAAGTGTTAGAAAAAGTTGCTAGAAAATAGGAAAAACTTTAAAAATCTTCCTCTCTGAAACCACAAGGCCTAGAGCTTAGATATTTAGCATGTAGCATTGCCTAGTAGACCTCTTAAAAGTTTGATCAAATTATGCCCCTTGGGTCAATATTTGCACCCACCCAGTGGTTCAATTGTTTCACAAAGATGTATATAGGAAAACCTTTTAAAATCTTCTCCTCCATAGCCACAAGGTTTAGAGCCTAGATATTAGTGTGTAACAGTGTCTAGTGGACCTCTTCAAAGTGTGTCCAAATCATGCACCCAGGGTTTAAAATTTATCCTGCCCAGGGGTCGTTTGGTATAGAAAAAACTTTAAAAATCTGCTTTTCTAAAATTACAAGGCCTAGAGCTTAGATATATAGAATGTACTATTGTCTAGTGGTCTTCCACCTACTTTGCTCAAATCATGCCTCTGGGGTCAAAATTAACCACACCCACCAGGCAAGTGCACTTGTACTCAGGTGAGCGATATAGGGCCCTGATTGCCCTCTTGTTAAAGTTTTTGAAACACTAAAGTAATTAAGTAAGGAGGACATTCACAAGTATACTTGAATCAGTAGGAAGTGTTATATACAGAATGATGTGTTATGCATCATGCACATAAAAGAACCAAGGGGTCTAATTCGTAAAGAGCCATGATCCGAATCATCTGTCTCTTCAATGTGGGCCTGTCAGGAGTCTGCAGTTTCACTTCAGGTGAAATACTAGGTTCAGCTGGGACTATAGTCTATATTGTTTATAAACAATAAGAAAAAAAGAGTGTTACGAAAAATTACATTGCATTTTACATGAAGTTATGATTATTGTAGGTTAATGAAATATAAATTGACAATGATGTAAAGATAGCATTTTATAAATTTTATTAGATATCAGATGCTCTACTGATACCTTCATCAGACGGTGCCAAGAACCATGATATATCACCTGGGTCCCTGAGGAGATCAAACTCCTCACCTTCAATAATGAGTGGCAGCTCAGATACCCTCTCCCCAAGGGACAGTATCTCAGATGTTGTTCAGTTTGGACCCCTACCAAAACCTGATAAACAGAAAAGTACCCCAAAGTCTTCAGACTCAGACAAAAGTGATCTTAGTGCTAAATTACTTTCCCAAAAAGCAGAAAGTGCCAAAAATGAACCTAAAGAAGGGAAAGAGAGTGAAATGGTTGTGAAATTTGATATTGATGAGAGTGAAAAGCCTGATGGCTCATCAGTGTCAACAGTAGCTGTAGGAAATGAGACTAAGCATACTGCAACACAAAGTGCCAAACTTGACCTTGAAAAGGAGATGAGTATGAGTGTGCCAAAAGAATATACAAGTATGTTAACTAGACAGTTAAGTCCTTCGCCGGTAAGCTCTGAGGCGTCATCAACACTTGATGAACTTGGTGAGTTACCATCAAATCTAAGAAGAAATAGAGGTCATACTATTTCTGTGGTACAACCAAGCAGTGGTCAGGCAGATCAAGGGTCAGGAAAAGGTCTGGGGTCAAAGAGCACTGGAACAAATGATACAGCAAAGGTTGGAGTCAGCCCCAGTTTTGTGTTTTTACAGCTGTATCACAGTGGACAGTTACATGCTAATGAACCGCCTTTGCTGTTATCAAATAATGAGGTAACTTGCACATTTATATGTATTCACATAGAGATAATCAAGACTCTGTGTACCTACTTTGTGTATTAGAATTTATTGTCTTATTGTGAGATGCAATTCTTTAGAACTTGGATTATTTCCTTTCTATTTTGTAAATGCAAGTAAATTATCTACTGGAGAACAGAGTACAGTTCATGATATAGCAAAAAATAAGCATCTCAGTATTATAATGATATTTACTTAAGATGAATATACAAAATATAAATGATGTCTAGTGCACATATTTCTCTTTTAGGTGTCCTTTTCAAAGAATGAATGTTTCAAGCAGGTACACTCATGCTGGCATCATGTTTTACATGCAAAGCACCTATCTCTGTAATTAATTAGTTAAAGTGATTCACATGTCCTTATGTCAGGAAAGTTAAAACAAGGTCACAAGTTATGTATCTGTAATTTTGATTTGTCACCAACATTATCTTTCCCTGCTAGCCTCAAGTGAGTCTGCATTTGTGACCTTTGATCTCGACCCGTTGGTACATGCTTTCAGTCAGATCATGATCTGCACTCTTCTTTATTCAGTCAGTCAATAGTCAGTAAGCACTCCCAGAGTCATTAATGCCACTGATCAAGGTAGAAGAGGGAATAATAGAACTTAATGGAGTAAGAGTTGAAAGATTTATGATATTCATTGTTCACATTTGCAGACGACAGAACGTGCCATAAAAATGTTAGATCACATCTATCCTTACGAGACACACAAGATTGGCATCATATATGTTGGCCCTAATCAGGTAAGTAATTTACAGTTTGGTATAGTATGATCCAGTTAACATGTATAGATAAGGTTTGGGGTCTTGGCAAGTTCAACAGGGAAGAAATCCTTCGGTCGGCCAGGACTAGAAACCTTTAATTAATAGATAACGTTTTGAAGTTTGACAGATTTTTCTTTTTGTATATTTTAATGTCACATTGACTGATGAATCAGAGAAAAGATTAGAACATTAAGCAGTATACAGTGGCAAAGAAGATGCTTTTCACTTTGTATTCAGTGTAGACTGCGACACACCTAGCATACTTGGGAATTGTAATAATGGTCTAGACTTTTCTCCGTTCAGTTGGTAGACTTTCATTCTGGCTGCTGGTAACAGTTGATAAGGTTTTTAGGTATTTAGTGAGATAAATGTTTGATTTAATAATTGCCTTGAAAGTGAAAAATTAGGCCTGTGTGAATGTGTAGTGGGTGGATTATGATGAAAGGAAAGTATTCTGTTGTGAATAAAGTCTACTAATTCCTGCATTTTCACATCATTGTACTTAATGTATATTACATAATCTGACTGACAATGCATGTTAGCATGTGATAGTTATAACAAAGTTATGTCAACTTTTTTCTCTCTAGTCAAAAGATGAGAAAGCCATTCTGTCAAACCAGTATGGAGGTGATCGGTACATGAAGTTTATCCAATCACTAGGTACCTTGTTTCGTTTGAAAGACTGTGATCCTAAACGTGTGTACCTGGGTGGACTGGACACAAAGGGAAATGATGGAGAGTTCTCGTATGGATGGCAGGATGAGTCAACGCAGTGTAAGTCTTAATTCTGGTCATGATTTGTTTTATACACAGTCAAACCTACTTTAAGTAGCCAGCCAAGAAATGTATTAAAATGACCACTTAATGTGGGTGAGTGTTAATACATGTGTATTTAATATAAAATTGACCAATTCGGATAAATCTTAATTGGCTGCTTAAAACAAGTGGCTGTTTAATTGAGATGGCTGCTAACACATGGTCAACTGTATTTTTGATGTCCCCATTAATAGTGATAAGATGAATGCAAGTTGTTATTTGTTACATGAGTCTTTAGCTTAATATGTATTGTATTGACTTGCTTGGGTAAAGCAGATGTATAGCTATAAACTTGACCAGAAGACATGTCACTGTGTTTAACAGAAGGTTGCATATGAAAATACGAGTTTTGTTTATTTAGTGTTTTTATACCCCCAGAACAAAAGTGTAAGGGGTGTGTACTGGATACAGCTTGTCTGTCTGTGATAGTGATAGTTCTAGTTGTATTGTTCATGGCAGTTTATTGCGTTGTTTCTTTTTAATCAGGCTAGAAAATATTTTGCATGGACCACTATTCACTATCAATAAATACATTGATTTTAGGAAGAACTAAAAATCTGTATCACAGTATAATAAGATGTTTTAGCCAAGGGAAGTTTTGCAACAACTTTGTACCCAGACTTGTGCTTAAGATGAATATATGATAGTTTGTCTTTAATTGGTTTTACAACAGAAGTCATGAAGTGTTTGAAATTTTAAAAATTTGTGGATATTTCAGTGATATTCCACATAGCTTCATTAATGCCCAACAAGGAATCTGACCCCAACTGTAATGCCAAGAAACTCCATATTGGAAATGACTATGTGACTGTTGTCTACAATGACAGTGGAGAGGAATATAAAATAGGAGTCATTAAGGTATGTTGTAGTTTGGAAGATAAAGTCATCTTCAGTGAGGGTGAATTTGTATAGCATTATCTGTTGTTTAATGTGAGCGATTAAAATTTCCAAGCAGATTTGCTAAATGTTTAATTTATCTGTTGAAGTTTAAAATAAGTTTAAATACTGTCCGGACAAGGGAAAAATTCTGATTTTCTAAATATTTAAGAAGCCGCAAAAAGCCATCTGGAATACTGAATTCTGAGAGTTCAGTATTCTGAGAGTTTTATGCAACGATTTTAATAGAAGAAATTACGGGACTTTGAAAATCATCAGATTTTCTGAGGATTCCAGTTTTCTGAGAGTCTGATTTTTAGGGAGTTTTATTTTGTTGATGCACCATGTTTGTCTGTCCCAGACGATCAGTCTGTATACATGTGTTTACATCTGTTAGGTACTGTCAGCAGTCTCTATTAGAACATTGTCATTGTTAGTATTATTATGAATTTTACCATCATGATAGTGAAAACAAGGTATATTCTAGTGTTTAATATAATTATGTTGCTGTTACATTATGTTGTTATGCACATTTTAATGATTGATACCATGCTGATGGAAAAAGAAAAATTTGTTATTTATTTGTTATAGGGTCAATTCAACTACGTTAATATTGTGATAAGACCCCTAGACTATGAGAGTAATGCTGTCACTCTACAGGCAAAAGAAGGTATGTGCACATTCTTTATAGATCATATACTCTTTTATTTGCATGATTGTGTTTTAATTTATTTGTTAAGGTGTTTCTGAATTTATTAACAACTGTTTCAGATGCTTATTAATAATCTACACAAAGCAGCAATAAAATAGGATTTTGTTTGTTAGACTTAGGGCTGGGATGTTAACCCGTTTCCTTACGCATTTGTTCGGTTTATGATGAAAACCTGATCCTTAATTGATTTACATTTACTTTGTCTCAAAAGTAATGAAGAACAGTCAACCCTGCCCTTGCCACCACCAGAGTTAAGCAACAACCTGACGTATGCAACCACTTTATATTCTGCCCTTGTTATTTAGATGATAACAATTTATCTTGAGTTAAGAGATCACCTGTCTTAAGAGACCACACTTCAGCTTCCCCGCTTAACACAGGTATGACTGCATTGCTCTATAATTAGTGTCTAAATTAAAAATGTACTACATGTAGAAATAATTAAGTTCTCAGAAGTACAAATGTTTTGATTCACAGAATATTAAGCAATTATCTACTCTGGGATTATTTCATTGTCTTAGTGACAAGGAATTGTCGTGAATCAGTCATTTTTCTTCAGATTGCCCAAACAATTGTAGGTTTGAGTTTGCTTGAGGTTGAAAGATATGGATATTTGGTAACCATCTCAGCCCTTGTTAGAATGCATGCTTTAATTTGGGATAAATCATTACATAATCTCAGCCCTAGTTAGAATGCATGCTTTAATTTGGGATAAAGCGTTACATACTCATAAAACCTGCCTGTTGTTTTTAGCTCTGCAAGAGCTTAAGCAATGGTCGTTTGTCCGTTATCTGCCTGTCCATAAACTTTCGTTGATAACACTTTACAGGTCACAATTTTCATTTGATTTTCATGAAAGTTGCACATAAGATTGCCTGTAACCTGTGGATGATCCCTCACTCAATATCTTGAGATCTATTTCACCCTCAGTCTTCAAACTTCGTAGGATGATTGGTCTTACTGAGTAGACAATCCGTACTGTTTTTGGGGTCAGTGGGTCATAGTCCCAGGTCCCTAACTTTGAATATCTTGAGATGTACATCACCTACAGTCTTTAAACTTAAAAGCTTTATTGGTCTTACTGAAGAGACGATCCCTACTGTTTTGGAGGTCAGTGGGTAAAAGGTCTATGTCACGGTGACCTCTGTTAGATTTTCCTTGATAACCCTCTACAGGTCACAGTTTTCATTCAACTTTAATCAGACCTGCTCAGAAGGTGGTCTGCAACCTTTAGATGATCCCTATTGTTTTTGGTGTCAGTTGGTCATAGGTCAGGGTCACAGTGACCCAAACTTTGTAAATCTTTTTCACTCAATATCTTAAGATCTATTTGACCCACAGTCTTCAAACTTCTTAGGATGATTGGTCTTACTGAGTAGACTACCTTACTGTTTTTGGGATCAGTGGGTCAAAGGTCAAGGTCACAGTGAATTTGTTAGCTTTTTAGCTCATCTGGCTACGCCAGGGTGAGCTTTTCTGATTGATGATTGTCCTTCGTCCGTCAACATTTTGATTCAAATGACATCATCTCTAAAACCACTAGGCCAATATTGATAAAACTATGCAGGAATGTTCCTTGCATGAAGCTCTACCAAAATTGTTCAAATTCCATTCCATGCAGAACTCTGGTTGCTATGGCAATTAATAGAAAAAACTTTAAAACTCTTCTCTGAAACCACAAGGCCTAGAGCTTAGATATTTGGCATGTAGCATTGTCTAGTGGCCAAGATTGTTCAAATTATGACACACGGGTCAAAATTGACCCTGCGCGGGTGGTCACTTAGTTTTGCATAGGCTTTATATAGGAAAAACTTTAAAAATCTTCTTCTCTGAAAGCACAAGGCCTAGAGCTAAGATATTTGGCAATTTCAAAGTGTGATCCCCAGGTCTAAATTGACCCCACAGGGGTGGTCTCTTAGTTTTGCATAGGCTTATATAGGAAAAACTTTAAACATCTTCTCTGAAACCACAGGCCTAGAGCTTAGATATTTGGCATGTAGCAATGGCTAGTGGACCTCTACCAAGAGTATGCAAATTATGACCCCCGGGTCAAAATTGAATCCGCATGGGGGGTCTCTTAGTTTTACATAGGCTTATATAGGAAAACCTTTAAAAATCTTCTTTTATGAAACCACAAGGCCTAGAGCTTAGATATTTAGCATGTAGCATTGGCTAGTGGACCTCTACCAAGATTGTTCAAATTATGACCCCCAGATCAAAATTGACCCCGCACGGGGGGTCACTTAGTTTTACACGTCACCTAGTGCACTCAGTCTTAGTTTTACATAGGCTTATATAGGAAAACCTTTAAAAATCTTCTTTTCTGAAACCACAAGGCCTAGAGCTTAGATATTTGGCATGTAGCATTGCCTAGTAGACCTCTTCAAAGTTTGTACAAATTATGCTCCTGGGGTCAAAATTGACCTTGCCCGGTGATCTTCCACTAGGCAGTTGGACTTGTACCAAGGTGAGCGACATAGGGCCATCTTGGCCCTCTTGTTCTTGATAACACTCTACAAGTCACAATTTTCATTTGACTTTTATAAAACTCAGAAGGTTGTATGCAATCTGTACACGATCCCTTTGTTGTAAGTTATGGTCAGTGGTCAAAGATCTAGGTCACAGTACCCAAACTCATCCCTAATGTTTTTGGGGTCAGTGGGTCAAGGACACAGTGACCTCTGATTGCAAGAGATTTTCACAAAACTTTCTCAGAATAGTCCAGTCAGTCCAGTACAGTGATACTGGCTGTGAAACTATTCATGAGAAAGGTCAGAAAGTTACTTCAGAATTCTCTATGGCCCTTCAATATCTGGTATTTTATTGTCAGTAGATGGTGTCTAGTGATAAAAAAACCCAGTTTTTCACTGGAATTATTAAATTTAGGCTGTGAATTGAGATGAGTTAACACAACACCATACTATATTTAGTAGCTTACTTTCAAAATCAAATGATTTATTTAGAAAGATTCACTTGGATATAAAAATTACAAAGTTATAGATATAGAAGTGTCTCGGAGTGGGTATAAATACTTGTCTAACAATGATATAGTGTTTTAGATCAGGTATATAGGTTATTGACATCACATATTATATTAGATATGTTTATGTGTGGATGATTTTCTTTGTTACAGTGCCATTCCAAGATCAGGTTACTGCAGGTACCACTTGATTCTTTCCATTGACATACTGTCTATATCACTGACTGTGGCTCTGTAACTATGTATCAGTGTGAATGTGCTCACATATATTCTAGTATTATTTAGAACAGTCTGCATTCACTCTTGAAAACTTTGCCACCTTTTCTGTTACAGTGAACAATTTAGTCTCACATGAACCTTCTTTCCCCACCCATATTACAGTCTATCACCCTGTAGCAAGCTTTTACTTCATGTTACCTATTGTAGTATAGATACTTTGAGAAATGAAAAACATAAAAGATCCATATTGAGATAATTGAAAAGTCATGCTTGTAGATTTTTGTGAACTTTGTTAGATGACATGCTTGTATTTTTTTGTGAACTTGGTTAGACTACATACTTGTAGATTTTTGTGAACTTGGTTATACTACATGATTGTAGATTTTTGTGAACTGGGTTATACTACATGCTTGTAGATTTTTGTGTACTTGGTTAGATTACATATTTGTAGATTTTTATGCCCCCGAAGGGTGGCATATTAAAATCGCACCGTCTGTCCGTCCGTCTGTCCGTCCGTCCGTGCGTCCCCACTTACAAATTCGTGTCCGGACTGTAACTTTGTCATGCATTGAAGGATTTTAAAATAACTTGGCACACATGTCTAGCACATCAAGATGACGTGTCGCATGCAAGACCCACATCCCTACCTCAAAGGTCAAGGTCACACTTAAAGTTTGAAGGTAATGGATTCCACTTAAAGTTTGAAGGTAATGGATTCCTCTATATATGCATATATGCACACATTCGTGTCCGGACTGTAACTTTGTCATGCCTTGAAGGATTTTAAAATAATTTGGCACAAATTTCTAGCACATCAAGACGACGTGTCACGTGCAAGACCCACATCCCTACCACAAAGGTCAAGGTCACACTTAGAGTTTATAGGTAATGGAATCCTGTATATATGCATACATTTGTGTCCGGACTATAATTTTATTATGCTTTGAAGGATTTTAAAATAACTTGGCACAAATGTCTCGCACATCAAGACGACGTGTCGCGTGCAAGACCCACGTCCCTAGCTCAAAGGTCAAGGTCACACTTAAAGTTTGAAGGTAATGGATTCACACTTAAAGTTTGAAGGTAATGGATTCCTCTATATATGCATATATGCACACATTCGTGTCCGGACTGTAACTTTGTCATGCCTTGAAGGATTTTAAAATAATTTGGCACAAATTTCTAGCACATCAAGACGACGTGTCACGTGCAAGACCCACATCCCTACCACAAAGGTCAAGGTCACACTTAGAGTTTATAGGTAATGGAATCCTGTATATATGCATACATTTGTGTCCGGACTATAATTTTATTATGCTTTGAAGGATTTTAAAATAACTTGTCACAAATGTCTAGCACATCAAGCGGATGTGTCGCGTGCAAGACCCAAGTCCCTACCTCAAAGGTCAAGGTCACACTTAGTGTTTAAAGTAATGGAATACTGTATGCATGATTACTCTGTCATGCATGGAAGGATTTTAAAATTACATAGCACATTTGTTGAGCACATGGAGAGGACACAGACTGTGAGGCACCTCTTTCGGGGGTATTCGCCACTTGTGAGGGACAGCTCTTGTTGTGAACTTGCTTAGGCTATATGCTTGTAGATTTTAGGTGAACTTTGTTAGATTGCATGCCTGTATTTTTTATGCCCCAAAGGGTATTAAGAGGACGTTTCGCATGCATTACCCATGTCCCTACCTCAAAGATCAAGGTCACACTTAGAGTTTAAAGTAATGGAATCCTGTATAAATGCACACATTCGTGTCCGGACTGTAACTTTTTCATGTATTGATTGGTT
>JAFMSR010000002.1:3643261-3654343 GCA_022818135.1 Saxidomus purpurata | reverse complement strand
GTGAACATTTCAGTATATCACTTGGAGTTGAACATTTCGGTATTGCTTGCCTAAACTTAATGTACACGTCCCTACAGTACATTCAGTGCTTTGATTTTGTTTTCGGGCATAACATCTACTGAAGATATACAGGAACAGTTGAAGGTTTGTTTTTTTCAAAACGGTTTCATAGGACCTCTTTCGATTTAGAAAGAGCGCTTTTCATCTCTACTTGACATTTGGAAGAGCCGGCAGAAGTATACTCAATACAGGTTTGGGTATTGAATATAATCTGTTAAAAGTAAGTTTTTCAAATCACACGTTTAGTTTAATACTATATTATTGTTCTATGTACATTTATAACATTTGGACAGAAACATATTAAATACATTTATAAATGGATTGGGCCACGAGTTATAGCAACATCAGTAAACGGCCCTCTCCAATATGATAAATATGAATATAATGGCAAGATGGTTGTGAAGATTGTGTTTAACATAGGAACTACGCAATGTAAAACAGAAAGGTCATGATTTTTAAGAAAAAAAAAGTACAAGAAGAAAAATGATTTAAAATATATAGGAATATGGTACCGTCAAAATAGTACTTAAGGTAATATTCGTTAACGTATGTAAGGAAAAATAGAAAGAAAAAAAAAACCACTAAAAAACATGAAAATAAGTAATAAAAAAAAGGAGAACGAGAACATTGGTGCAACCACAAATCACACGTGATGGTGCATGCTAATCGGTCGTATTCGATTGGTATTTATCCTCATTACACACGGATGTGATCAACGGTTTCGTTATCAATTATTCAGTCCTATAATTTTACAAATACATGTAAATACATAACACTACAATTCTTCAAATATTTTTTTTTTTAGGAAATAGATTTTACTTTTGAGTGATATACCGAATTACATATCACAATTAGGAGTTCAGATGTGTAGTAATCTAATCTTTTTTTTATAATACTAGATCCTGCATTATTTTAATACTCAAAGTTTGAAAACTATATGAATTCTTTGTGACAGACATAGCTAGAAGTACCTACACTCTGCAGTGTTAATTAACCGACCCTCGTCAATAGTTATCTCCAAGTACCTTAAATAACCTGTTATTACTTTTAACGGCCAATCACTATAAATAGATTTCAACGTATAACAGTGTATACGATCTATATATACAAGACATAAAACATCGATACCCCATTTTCGAATTTCGCTCAGTCGTGTCAGTTTGTAAACCCAAGGCTATTATTATATACCATTCATATACGCTACGAGATCGCTTATACAGTTATTATATTGGGAATTTTGAAAAGAATTTTAACATATTTGTGAAAGATTATTATTATAAACGTGGAATTTATTGAAAACGAAAACCTGTGTTATTCAGACTCCAAATATTGCGTTTGTTGGTCTGTCGATCAGGGGCGTTTAAAGTAGTTTAAAGTATTTATAACGTGTTGAGTGGACTAACTTGCACACCCGAAAATGGGCTGGTCAACGACGGCGATCGCCGGTGTTTGGGTGACATGTGTAGCTGCGCTTTTTATGGCCGTGGGATTTTCTATCCCGTTTTGGTTTAGCATATTAATAGAAGTTACAACGGGAAACTCGGAACAAATATCATTTAATGCCTACGTTGGTGTATGGTATGTGATGGCATGTATCAAGGGCGAAGCCGATTCATGTAAGACGGACGCCATTGAGCCGAACTTCGACGGAGACATTGCTGATGGTTTGAAAATTACGGGAGATACTCAAGAAATTATAGTGGAAAGTACTACGTTGATTCTCGGTAAGTTGCATATCATTTTTCAATGAGAACTGACCATGATAATAGACGCAGTAGGGTAACATACCAATATGTGTGAATAGTCTTCAACGTTAAGTTTTGGCTGCGTCTTATCTTTCTCAAAACTGACAACAGCTATAAAGTGATTTTCTTATCTAGATGGGATTGTTTTGAAACAGAACACATCTTCATAAAAAATATCAACACCATCCAAACCACATACCGTTCAACAGCAGTTGAGTTAAACTCAGGTCTGTCTGAGTAAAAATATATGAAAATTTGAACGTCACTCTTCCAAAACGGACTGTCAGATCCCATCTAAATTAATCATAAAGATCACACAAACAGAAAACAAGTTGTTATTTACATATTTGGCTCAGTTCTTGTTGCTGTAATTAGATAACAAAACCATGATAACGAAAGGTAAAGTACTTATCTTTTGATAACTTAAGAACATCTGGAATGTTTAAATATTTACATAACAGTATGTGTTTATACACAAAATACCTTATAATTTATGCAAATCAGTAAATTTACTTTATCATTTAAATGATATATGTAAACTAGCGAAAAAATATCGTCTACTACAACCACGACAACAGACATATAAAATCGCATTTGTTTTAGTTGTCATGCTCTACCTTGCGATAATCAATCTTCCACGTGTCTCAGGTAAACATAGACATGTGAGTAGTGTTTCCTGAAAACCAGTGTAAATTATGGTGTGCATGACCGATAAATATTAAACCAGTAAATTCAACAACAACATATTGTTGACACACGCGCGTACGCAGGCTCGAACGTGCATATGCACAAATGCTGTTTCAACTTTGGTCAAAATGCAGTTCAAAAGGGGGATGGTATAGTGTCAAGGATTGGCTGTTGACTGCTCGAACTAAATATAGGCAGTGGAAGCCTTGTGAAATAACCAAGATAAATTATAAGCTTGAGTCGTTCGTTGCAAATCAACTAATTAACATACAATGTGAATTCAAATGTATAAACTAAAGTAAAAGAAAACTAACTTGAGAATGAGAAAACAACACATTCTTTCATCTGAAATGTATATATACACAAAATTCCGGAGACATTCACTCAGTATTCTGTATTTCAACTACAATATTCTATGTCAACATTAAATCAGTTTTAAAATGAAAAATTTAAACGATTTAAACACCCAGTTTTCTTCTGTGCACAAATTTTAGTCGTGAAATAATTATCAGTGTCGGCTTTGGTCCGGGACTCCATTTCCTGTCCTATTAAGAAAATGACCAACTTTTATCTACAATATTTAACCACTTGAACCTGTACAAACGTAAACGCCCTTATATATACACCTTGTCATCTACAATTTTCATAAATATTTTAATATCAAATTTAAAGGATCTGAAAGCAAACCGGGATTGCAAGGTATCTGTTTACTGCTCTAGACAGCCGTTCACTATAGTCACGACATTATGGCTGGTCTTCTATTTCGAAATAGTTAAAACATGTACACAGTAAATACAAGGTTTTGCTTCTGTTTTCGATTGAAAAACAAACCATAACCAGTTAAGAAACAGGTGCTGTGAAATAATATCCCGGCATAGAGAGTTTTTATATAAATTAAGACTGTTCAAGTAGAATTCGTTTATAACGAATGTTTTCTGAAATTTCAAATGAAAACCAAATGTATATGCATTATAAAGCAGGTATAGACATTCTTTTATCATGGAGATTTAAAACCTGGCCATACTTCCTTAATCCTTTTTATCCATACACTACGACAACTTTGAACAGAGATTTTTATACTTCAAACATTTAATGATATATACTTTTTGTAGTTTGTTATAACATTTGTTGAGGTTATTAAGCACGGTTGCTTTAGCATACACTTTTTTTAAGCGTTTTAACATTTGGCCTGTTCATAGTAGTGAATAAAACACTTTTATTAAAATGATAAACATATGGTGATTCATCATGACATTATAGCTTCAGTAACGGATTTTCAAAAGTATGATTTATTAGGTATTTTTAAAGGTGGGTTTAAACCAATCGACACATACGGACTAGCGTATAATAAAATTTCGTGCTTGAAATGATATTTTACAAAATAGATCCATCATTGAGCTCTCCGTTGACTGCGTTTTAGTTTCCGCATTTTATTTCGTACTTTTAACACATTTCAATGAGGTGTAACGGTAGTTAACCTAACCACCTTTCTAGTAAAGAACAGTACAAGACTTCCGTTCTCCGCAAGAAACAACTTTCGCACAAAGAATTGGGTCGATGGCGGGACTCGAACCAATGATTATCAATCAATGAGAGGTGTGGACTTATCAATCAAATCCTTATTGGCGAAGAATGATACCTCCAACCCAGAGTGTTTTGTCAGAGCAACTATCCAGGTACACCCTAACCTTTCTAGCCAACTAACGGTATTTACCACTTAATAGTAATGGCAAAAAAAAACGGGGGAAAAAAGTGAGTTATTGCCAGTAAGTCGGCGGTGCAGACCACTCGAACACTGAGGAACGTGAAGTTCCGCTCACAGATCCCAGTCAAACATGGTATGAGAAAGGGAGATCTAATTTTTGAAACACAATTTATTTTGTAACTGAAAGATACTGGATCGAGTCCCTTCAGGAAAGTGTGTTACGTAAATTCATACTTTAGGCAGGACAGGAGACGAAATTGCATCATAGTTGGTTAATATAACATACTGTACTGATTGGGCCCTTTGGCAGTCTGTTACCGCAAGAATTTAGGGGTCTGTGCGGTGACGTCATCCAGTGTCGCAGAGGATTGTGGGGTCGCTCTCTTGGAATCGGGCAGCCATCTTGCAGGGCACTCCAGCAACCCAGATATACGTATAATCGAATAACCAGAGCAAATGGCATAGGTATCAGGTAAAAGTCCCTTGTATTGGAATCCCCTTGAATTGCATTAGGTTTCAGAGTGGAAACAACAATACATATAATGTTTACATTAACGCTACACCTGTTTCAATGTCATATTATAATTATATAACAGTATTTATTTTTACGTCATCGAATTATTTTCTTCATATTGATATTGCCGGCGGTTAAGAACTGTGTTATCTTAATTACACCTTTTATAGCCTGATAAAGTCTGTGTCATTGCTTGTTGTTTCCGTCTAACCTAAAATCAATATCATAAATTGATAATGGTGTGAGAAACAAAACTAAGAAAAAAGTCCTGCCACAGATTTGTATTCTTTTCGTGACCTTAATCTGTAATTATTTAAAGAATGACCATATGCTCACCATTTTTATTTGATACGCCCTTCTATCGATTAATACAGTCATCATCATTTGAAATATACAATCGATGATGTTCTTTAAGTATATATGCCTATCCGTTTATTTTTGAACAACTACCGCAAGACTGGTTCCCTTCTTACGCCGTCGTCCGTTCATTTCCTAGCATGTAGTACACCTGTATAATGGTACCAATGATACCAATTAAGGTTTAATTGCATAAGTAACTGAAAAGGTTGTTCCTTGTATGTGCATTAAATATGGAATTTATAACTTAAGTCATAGGAATCAGCAAAGATGCTCGAGAGCAGCTCCACTGACTTTCCTTTGGAGGGTATAGTTGCAGGAACAGAGTTTCTCAGTCAAAAATCGCGGACGTTTAAAAATACATGACTGTAACCTAAAATGTCTGAAGTACATGTATCAATAGTATCACGAATAGTTAGACTTTGGTTTTCATCTCTTAATTTCTGTGAATAACAGTTGAAAGTAAAACTCATTTCTGTCGAAAGTTGTTCAAATACAAAAAGACAAATTTCCCGTTAAGGCGACAAGAAAACGACTGACCATCTTTATTTTAAGAAACTATCTGACACTATACATGTACGTTTACCTTTGTACTAATTAGCTTAATTAATCACTACGGTGGATAACAAACATTACAAATGAGGGTTGTCACAATCAAATGTAACTATTATTCGCCCTCCCACATGGTAGTTTTTGTTTATTTACATAATAGTACTGAACGATATACATTATGTATGCCATTAACAACCAGGAAGAACCGACATATAGGGGGATTATTGTCATGTTCCATGCATGTAATTTAGTAATCTATAAAGTATTGAAGTGGAAAGAGCGCAAACAAGGGCGAAAATGCATTATGAATGTACCATCGCTGATCCGTTAAGTACCTTCTATATATTGAACACAGTGACTAATTAATGCGTATGGGTCACCAAAGATTAAATTGGAAATAAGATTTTCTTTTTATCTAATACACACGAGGTTCAGTGTATTCATTTCTTCCCTATTTTAGTCGGAAATTACTCATAAGTTCTATTGTTGGAGCGAAATAGAAAATAACTATCTTTCACTATATACCCGTCCTGAGCTTTCGTAAATATTAAGTTCAGCAGTATAAAATGAAGTAGGCCAATGTGATACGTCCAAAGAAGAGCAGATGTTGAGCAAACTCGGAAATGAATTTGACAATGTTAAGAAGATTGAAAAATATACGCAAATTGCTGTTTATTTCTACAGCCGAATGCGTCAACTAAATGGTATACTAGTACAATGTATACACAGCATATCTTTTCATAAGATCGTAAATTTACACTTACAACACAGAAGTCTTCCTCTTCTGTTCTTCTGTTTATACTTATGTCGTTTACTGTGTGTTTTTGCGGATTTTTATTACCCATTCATTATGTACGGTTCTGCGCACGAATGAAGTTTCTTTTTATTTAAATGACATAAAATTACAATGAATCTGAACAAGAAGTACACCGTACATACAAAAACACATTAAGCATGTAATATCGTACAGGTAGAATTGTTGTGTCAAAATTAAGACACAACTGCAAACTTAAAAGGGCTGTGAATCTAAACGAAAACAACAGAATTCAGAAGAACCCGAAAATGTTGTTAGATTTGCCGACCCCCCCCCCCCCCCCCGACCCCCCGGCACGCACGCTACCGCGCGCGCACACACACACACCACAAAAAAAGACACATTTTCTTGTAAAGATAACGATTGAAATTCATGTAGTGAATAAGTAAGCCTAGAATTGACAACCAATCCCTCGTCATCCACACGCCGTCACCCATCTAACCCCATACCAACCACGATAATCGTTATCATGTTTTATCTGGCCATATATTATAGGGTCATTCATCCCGAACGGTGGATATTACAAACTGGGACCGGCGGAGTGGGCGCCTGCGGTCCAGTGAGAGAGATGTTCGTTCCCGGGCAACGTCTCTTCAGGGCGTGTCTTTCGACAAGGCATCGTGCCCCATACGAGCCTCAGTCCATTGGACCCAGTAATGAAAATAATTTGCTTCCAAATGTTATCGATTAACGCCAGTTGCGTTTTTGCACTCACCTGAATGCTCGAGATAACTAAATGACTAACGGTGAGAACGAAATTTAAAGCGAGATCATGTGACATCATTTTGAAATGATATCCATTTATATATGCATTGAACGGGACGCAAGCTGTTAATGGAAAGATGATATTGATTCAGTATATAGTTTTGAATCACTGCACAGATGGCGCATATTTGTAGAAAATACACAGGCCGGTTTTGTTTTGATACTGTTAGCGCACAAGCCTCTATATTACATTCAGAAAATAAACGGGAAAAGATAGCTGCTGTGGAACATTAAAATCTGTGTTAAAAAGATATACATGTATAACCCTTTATGAAACTTCCTTATAAAGAAGTATTATTATTCATAGCCTTTCCTACAATATTACTCAAAATACTGACGTGAATGCAATGGTATGTGGCTGGAATTTCACACCAGTGTTTATCCTCGTCTGTTTATTTTCACTAAAACTTGATGTATTCAAAATTATTCTTTAACTTGACCTTTTGCACCTATCATATCGAAGCCCATTCCGTTAAGATGCATGAGTAAATATGAAAACCTTAATGTCAACTTGAAGACGGTCTTGTTTCGGAATGAATCGGTGTTTATCCATCCGCTATAATACTGTCATTTTCTGCCCGAAGCGTTACAGATTGCAAGCCGATAGACCAACATTTTCATTTGTATCTACAGATTGAAGAGTAATAGTAATAGTGAAAACATTCCTTCGTTGAATGGACGGTGAAATGCCCCGCCTTGCGATACCGGGCTATACAACGAGGGACTTTACAAAAGTAAATGACTATCGGTTTCAGAATAAAATAATTTATTCATGATTAGCTAAGATGTAACAGCACCTACTTGCTGTCTTTTATGGAGACTGCAAGGCACATACTGAACATCCGGACAGCTTTGCGTAAATGTATATACTACACTATTCGTTGTTTACTTACAGAACATCTGTAGAAAATCTATACTTAGAGATTACGTGTTCATTCTAACACGAATGTCATCTTTTCATATCATAAACGATAAGAGAATAAGGGTATATTGTCTTTATTGAAAAGGACAGGATTATGTTTTACTAAGTTACACAATGTTCCTATCAGTTCAAAAAATGCATTTGTTTTTATTCTAACATGACTTGTTCCGTTTGTCAGTAAAGAAGGAATTAAATTGTTGTAAATTCTTCAAAACAACGTTTTGACGCGCGATCTAATGACGTCAAATTTTGCCTTATAACGCTACTGAATGTCAGCGTAAAATGTAGCCCGTTGCGATTATATCTTTTTTCTGATATTTAGTCATGTTAGAATCGAAAAAATATCATTCAGACATTGCTCATTGTCTAACAAATAACTATTTGTCGCTCAGTTGCTTAGTTAGAGACCACTCAGGCCTACGGCCTTCATGGTTTATTACTGAGTATCAGAACTTCAATAATTGTTGTTTTTTATGCCCCCGAAGGGTGGCATATTAAAATCGCCCCGTCCGTCCATCCGTCTGTCTGTCCGTCTGTCCGTTCGTCCGTCCGTCCGTCTGTGTGTCCGTACATGCCCAGTAGACATTACGGGGTTAGAGTTTGAGTACAACTTGGCATTGTGAGGTTCTTTGATGTCATTCCGTCATTATGGGGTTAAAAATGGCATTGGGGGGTTAAATAATTGTATTGTGGGGTTGAAAAAGATCAAAGAAAGATCAGAGGGATAACCTCACAAAGTCAGTCTGGTAAGTACGTCCGTCCTTACATTTTCCGTGTCCGGCTTATAACTTGCATTGAAAGCTTTTGAAATAAATTGACACAAATGTCTAGCACATCAAGACGTTGTTTCGCGTGCAAGACCCATGTCCCAACCACAAAGGTCAAGGTCACACTTAGAGTTTGAAGGTAATGGAATCTTCTATATATGCACACATTCGTGTCCGGACTATAACTTTGTCATGCATTGATTGATTAAAAAAACACTTGGCACAAATGTTCAGCACATCAAGCCGACGTGTCGCGTGCAAGACACATGTCCCTACCTCAAAGGTCAATGTCACACTAAGAGTTTATAGGTAATCCTGTATATACATACATTTGTGTCCGGACTGTAACTCAGTCGTGCATTGATTGATTTTGAAATAACTTGGCGCAAATGCTCAGCACATCAAGACAATGTTTCGCGTGCAAGAACCACGCCCCTACCTCAAAGGTCAAGGTCACACTTAGAGTTTGAAGGTATGGAATCCTCTATATATGCACACATCGTGTCCGGACTAAACTTTGTCATGCATTGATTGATTAAAAAACACTTGGCACAAATGTTCAGCACATCAAGCCGACGTGTCGCGTGCAAGACACATGTCCCTACCTCAAAGGTCAAGGTCACACTTAGAGTTTATAGGTAATCCTGTATATACATACATTTGTGTCCGGACTGTAACTCTGTCGTGCATTGATTGATTTTGAAATAACTTGGCGCAAATGCTCAGCACATCAAGACAATGTTTCGCGTGCAAGAACCACGCCCCTACCTCAAAGGTCAAGGTCACACTTAGAGTTTGAAGGTAATGGAATCCTCTATATATGCACACATTCGTGTCCGGACTATAACTTTGTCATGCATTGATTGATTAAAAAAACACTTGGCACAAATGTTCAGCACATCAAGCCGACGTGTCGCGTGCAAGACACATGTCCCTACCTCAAAGGTCAAGGTCACACTTAGAGTTTATAGGTAATCCTGTATATACATACATTTGTGTCCGGACTGTAACTCTGTCGTGCATTGATTGATTTTGAAATAACTTGGCGCAAATGCTCAGCACATCAAGACAATGTATCGCGTGCAAGAACCACGTCCCTACCTCAAAGGTCAAGGTCACACTTAGTGTTTAAACGTAATGGAATATTGTATGCATGGTAACTCTGTCATGCATGAAAGGCTTTTAAAATTACATGGCACAATTGTTGAGTACATGGAGAGGACACAGACTGCGAGACACCTCTTTCGGGGGCATTTGTCACTTGTGAGGGATAGCTCTTGTTTAATTAAATAATATCCATTCAAGTGGTGTTCATGGTCTAACATCTGATGTGCAGAGGACGGACGCCTGAGTGGAATATGCATACAGCTTGAAATACGCATTAGAACGACAAAGAGTCAGTTTATATTATAAAATAACAACGCTGAAAAGGATGCTATTTCGATTCTAACATGACCAAATTTTAATAACATAGAGGAGAAATTATTGTTGGCTTCGATGTTATATCACATTAGACGAACGTTTTTAGCTCGACTATTCGGAGAATATGGAGAGCTATTAAAGTCACTTGTGCGTCGGCGTCGGCGTCGGCGTCGGCGTCGGCGTTGCAGCTTTGGTTAAAGTTTTGCCTGCTAAGTACTATCATGCACATATTTTAGTAACCACTTATGATATTGACTTGAAACTTTGTTCATGTCTTTAGGGGTGTCATACAATCAAGTCAGATAACTCTTGTATAAATTTAGTACAAATTATGGCCCTTGTTTGACTTTGAAAATTTGGTTAAAGTTTTGCCTGCTAGGTACTATCATGCACATAGTTCAGTAACCACTTATGATATTGACTTGAAACTTTGTTAATGTCTCTAGGGGTTTCACACAGTCAAGTCAGATAACTCTTGTATAAATTTAGTACAAATTATGGCCCTTGTTTGACTTTGAAAATTTGGTTAAAGTTTTGCCTGCTAGGTACTTAATTTGGTTAAAGTTTGCCTGCTAGGTACTATCATGCACATAGTTCAGTAACCACTTATGATATTGACTTGAAACTTTGTTAATGTCTCTAGGGGTTTCACACAGTCAAGTCAGATAACTCTTGTATAAATTTAGTACAAATTATGGCCCTTGTTTGACTTTGAAAATTTGGTTAAAGTTTTGCCTGCTAGGTACTTAATTTGGTTAAAGTTTGCCTGCTA
>JAFMSR010000002.1:3613809-3633806 GCA_022818135.1 Saxidomus purpurata | reverse complement strand
ATTGATCCTGCAGATTCTCCAAATATTGTAACTCTATCCTTATCTCCACCAAAAGAGCCAATGTTCTTGTGAACCCATTGCAGCGCTAGTTGCTGATCCCAAAGACCAAAATTACCAGGAGATTTTGGATCGTTGATGTCAAGAAACCCTAGCAACCCAATCCTGTAATTTATTGTCACCACAATGACATTACCTACTGCTGCGAGAACTTCACCTTTACCCACACTTCCTGAGCCCATAGTAAATCCACCTCCAGGAATATAGAACAAAACAGCATAGCCGGCTCTTTCATCTGGTTCTTGCCTAGGAACATATACATTCAGAAAAAGACAGTCTTCTGATTTCATCTCTTCTGCTAGACGAAGTGAAAGGAAATCGTGCTGTGGACAGGATGGTCCGAATGCAACTGCATCATACGGTTCCGAGAAGGCTTCGTGTAATTCTGGCTTTTTGAACCGTCTGTCTCCAGTCGGTGCCTTAGCATAGGGAATACCAAGATATCTATCAACTTCGTAAGTGTATTTCTGAAACGCCACTGTTTTTGTTTCTCCATTGATTTTTCCCACTCCAGTCATCACATTAGGAATTTCTGCTGACAAACAGTCCTTGAGCGAAATGAGTAAGGCACATAATATCATTATCTCCATCTTTTAATTTAAGAAGATTGCTTTTGTATTTCCAAACCTGCTAAAAAGTGCACATATATGTTTATTTATAGATTTCGTGATACAGCAACACGTTGGATAGTCGACAACGCGCGATACGGCTGACAAAGAGATATCTACGAGAAAAGGATAAATACATGTATCGAAGGAGGACTTGTTTCAGTGACAGACCTTTTCCAGTGACCCTTTGAAAGTATGCAGCCATTTATAAGTGCAATATGTCTGATAATTAATTATACCAGAGTTGTGAACTACACTATTTTAGGTTTCTTCAGATCCGAAGAAAATGTGCTTGCAGAGATAGTTTAATCATGGGGTTGATATTTCCAGTTGAAATAGGTAAGACTGAGAATTTATAATGCAAAACAAGTTGCAGGACAGATATCATAATAGTAATCCATAAATAGAGTAGGTCTTCCTCAAAAGATTTGATAGTTCTGCCAGGAGTATTCTTAGTGTCACTGAAACTGGTACTTGATACACGTTTATTATAAAACACTCGACTCTTGCATTGTATAACACTGATTTCATTTCGGTCTACCGCTGGAGATCAGGTATAACATCTGTTTCATACATACGAGACTTGAAGATGCAACATCCGTCAAAGTAACAATTAACTATCATGTTTTGAAGAGGCGTGCATGGGGTCTAGGTGAGTTACATGGATAAAATATACAATTATTATACACAAGCTTACAAAATATGGCACACTTTTTTCAGGTTTGTGTTTCAAAGTAAGCCATTTGTCGCTCTGAAATGTGCTTTAGAAACACTTTAAAAATGATATGCTATGTTGTTTTTGTGCACACAAAACCATATTAAGAATGAATTATTATCTCCTGCTATCGACTTATTTAGTGGTTAAAGCAAACATATTTTGCGTTATCTACTTTCATGATATCTACTCATTCAGAGGTTAACGTGAAAATACATCGCGTTTATCGACTTATTTTCAAATATGGCGGATAAAATATAACGTGAAATATTTTCGTAATATCCACTTAGTCAATATTTCGCGTTACCTACTTATCCTCCATTTTTAATGGAGGATAAGTAGGTAACGCGAAAAGTTTTCGTGTTATCTACTGCGATATCTTAAAGGGACATACCCTATAACTGATGTCAAACTATATAACCTCCAAAACATAAATAATAGAATCTTTGGAAGTATTATAACTTACTATAAGCTATGCATTCCCAGTCATTATCGATAAAATCAGCGGTTTGCAATATACTGCAGTACCGTAAACCATCCAATAATCTATGTAGAGTTGTTGTTGTACAATTAAAGGGTGGATGCGATTTATTACAGAAAGCCTCTATATTGATTAATTGTGGTAAAATGAGGCATTTTTCGCCATATGTGTTCTTTGAAATTGTATTTATTTATCATTTTACGTTGATTGAACACATAATCTATGTTTCGAGAATATAATCTGCTAGATGTAAGGAGTGCCCTTTTAACAAGTTAGTCGCTTAATTATCTCAGATAAGTAGATAAGTAGTGGCAGTTGTGAGCTGGAAGGACGCAATTTGTGTTACGATATTTATCTTACATGGACATGTTTCGCGAAAACATAACTAGATAACTAGATAAATATCACAGATATTAAATAGTTATCTAGATGATTAACACAAAAGTCAGTTAACTAACGTGTGGCAGTAATATGCCATTATAATAACCCATTGGGTGCTTTTTAAGCAGTCAACTCGGGTCTTTCTTTATCTACAAATATTTTAGACAAGTGCACTATTACATAGCTATGCAATACATGTATTGATTAATATTGATTACAGGTACCTACTTAGTAACGACATATTGTGCTGAACTATTGAACAGTAAAAAAGTCTACAATGAAATCTTATAAACCTAAAGAAAATAAAGTTCTACTGTCGTTGGATAAAGACAGTGAGGATTGTGATTTGCGTGAACTGTGCAGTGAGGAACGCAGAGGTGATTACTATTTATAGCAATTCTTTATTATCTGCGTAAAACTTCACTACTTAGTAGTGGAATCTTACCTTTTATTACTATTTTCTATAGAGGTTATTAAACAGCGGAGGCAGGTAAAAATAGAATATTGGTGAACTTAGTAAGATATCGGCGCGAGGGCCAATCATTTTGACTGGTGAGCCATTTTTTTTTCGTTTTTTTGCATACCACCAGCAACACATTTATTCTTACATAACTCGATCAGTTTGTCAATTAAACATTGTTGTAAAATCTGCAATAAACAACGTTTAGACAGCGAGCGGTTATAATGACATAAATGACGTCAATTTTGCCTTATGACATATTAATTTATGTCTTTATAAACTATAGCCCGTTTTTCATTTTTTATGCACCGTCCGTGTGTCCGTTCGTCCGTGCGTCCGACCTTACATTTACGCGTCCGGGCTGTAACTTTGTCACGCATTGAAGGAATTTAAAATAACTTGGCACATATGTTCAGCACATCAAAACGACGTGTCGCGTGCAATACCGATGTCCCTACCTCAAATGTCAAGGTCACACTTGTACATTTGCACACATTCGTGTCCGGACTGTAACTTTGTCTTGCATTAAAGGATTTTAAAATAACTAGGCACAAAATGTTCAGCACATCAAGATGATATGTCGCGTGCAAGACCCGCGTCCCTACCTCAAAGGTCAAGGTCACACTTAGAGTTTAAAGGTACTGGAATACTGTTTGCATGGTATCTGTCATGCATGGAAGGATTTTAAAATTACATGGCACAATTGTTGAGCACATGGAGAGGACTAAGGCTGTCAGACACCTATTTAGGGGCATTCGTCACTTATGAGGGACATCTTTTGTTCTTTAATGTTAAGTCATGTTAGAATTGAAATGATGTCCTTTATGCGCTTGTCAGCGTCTAGTAAACAACTTGCTTAGTTTAAAACCACTGAGGCCTACGACCTTCGTTGTTTATTTCTGCACACCATAACTCAAAGTCGCTGTTTATCAGAAGATGTTTATGCAATAGAGGCTGCAGTTTTCATTGTTTCATAATGAGAATTAGTCAGAATTATTGCCTTGACATCTAGATCAAGTTTGAGTTATTTCGGATCAGAAACTATGTCATCAGGTCTTATCTTAGACAAACCTTTGTGTATGCAATATATTATGTATTTTTACCAGAATTACATGACTTTTGGTCAGAATGACTGCCTTGATTAATTCTATGTTGAGTTCGAATACGTGTTTTATGGATTAAAAACAAGGTCACAGTGATGTAAAATTATAGAAAACCATGTGTTTGCAATAGAGGTTGCATTTTCATTGAATCTTCATGTAACTTGGTCAGAATGCTTGTCTTTATAAAATCTAGGTCACATTTGAATATGGGTCACCTGAGGTAAAAAAGCTAAGTCACCCGGTCAAATCATAGATACACCTTGTGTGTGCAATATGGTCTGTATTTTTCGCCGGAACTTAATGACATTTGGTCAGAATGGTTGTCTCGATAAAATCTACGTCGAATTGGAATATTGGTTATTTTGGGTTAAAAACTAGATAAACAGGTCAAATCATAGAAAAGCCGTGTATACCATAGATGTGACATTCACATCCTAATGATCGTGAAAATTGGTCGGAAATTTATTTTTCAGTGATTTCCAGGCAAAGTTCGAATCTTGGACACCTTGGGTTAAAAACAAGGTCACACGGTCAATCAAACGAAACCTTGTTAACACTTTAGAGAGCACATTTAATTACCAATCATCAAAAATGATCATAATTTTGTCTCAATGATTTCTAGATTAAGTCCAAATCTTGGTCAGTAGGGATCACGAAGTCAAATCAAAGAAAAACATTTTTAATACTCTAGAGGCAACAATCAATATCCAATATGTCTGAAAATTTGTCAGAATGTTTGCCTCGATGATTTCTAGATTAAGTTCGAATCTAATCATCTTAGGCCCGAAAGTAGGTCACAGAGTCTAATGAAAGGAAAACGTTATGAGCACTATAGAGGTACATTTAATAATATTCAGAAAAATTGGTCAGAATGCATGCCTAAATGTTTCTGGTCAAGTTTGAAACTGTTTTTTGTGGGGGTCAAAAATTAGGTAAATAAAACAAAGCAAATTAAAACAGTGTTTACAGTCTGGAGGCCACATTTAATATCTAATCATCATTAAATTTGGTTACCAGTAATCTACCCCCGGGAAGCAGGCCGTATATTTTTTCCCGCCACATATCGCCTATTCCCATATAGAAGCTTAATGACACTGATTACTATTTGAAAAAATTACCTGTTTCAAAGCAACATTAAATATATCTTTCTTAACCACTTATTTTTAATACAATGTGCCTTTGTGATGTATGTCCAGTGATTTCTCATTACCATAACCTCGTACGTATGAGGTTGATTCTCGTACGTACGCGTTTTATTCTCGCACATGCGCGTTTTATTCTCACACGTATCAACGCGTTTTATTTCATACATACGCATATATTTACACTTGATTTTCTTTATTTGACTCTCCTCAGCTTTCCACTCACAAAATTCAGAAAAGCTAACATTCATAGCAAAACCGTCGTCCCATACAGAGTACTTCCAATCTAGCTCATATATTATTACTACATATATGTGTAACCTTCAGGTAGCAGTAAACATCAAGGGTAAAACCGACGGGGGAAATTGAATATTTAACAAGTGAACATTAAATTTATTTAGTGTTTAACATTTTAAGAGATGATAACAAGTACGTGGAACGGTTGGAATATTATGTGCAAGGACTTCTAATTGGCGCAGCCCCAAACGGTACTATTGAATTTTTACCCACACCTGTAAATATATTGTACATGTCAAGTAGATCTATTACATTTATTATATTGATACAGATCTATATGTAGCTGTTTTGTGACTATGAAAAATTTAAATCCGTAGAGCGGGGTCGGGTTACCTGGCGTGGGTTTTGGACCCCTCCCCCCTGCCCCCCAGAGGCCCCTCAACAACACTAGTACCCATTTACTGATATATTAAAACATTCGAATCAAATTTAAAAATAATAATTTAACTATTTACATATAGCACTCCTGGTTTATATACACTGGCCTCGAAAGAACTTTTTTCCTACGCTGATCAATATTGTGCGATAAAATCAAAGTATTACTTCCTTACACTCTTTTCTTGTTCAAACTAATGTAAAATTATTTAAGCAAACAACAACCATTATCACGCCGGGGGAACCCGCATATGAAGTGCAACATGCACTTCGGTAAAAATCATATGCGGAGCTTCCGGAACTCCATATGCGGATAAATTTAAAGGAAAAACAAGGTAGGTGACGTTACATCTGTCCATTTTTCATATAATCAAAGAAGAATTGCAAAAAAAATCGAATGCTATTCGACCCTCACATAAATTCCGCGTCTCTCCGTATATGTTGTTTGCTTGAACGTTTAGAAATGACAATGAAATCTTTGAACAAAAGTGTCTGACAAATGTGAAAGTAGTCAACAATTATGAATGATCATGTTTTTGTTGTAAATCGCATTTCTGGCGAGGTATGAACGAAGAATATTAGAAAATATGTACAAACAGCAAAATGTTTTGGGAAGGAATTCCTGGGCTAAAATGTAGATGCACTACATATGCGCAGTGTGCACTCCATATGTGCTATAAGATGTTGTATGGGATTGTTCAAAACTCTCATGATTCATAACGTGCTATTTCTTGAGTTATTTTCAACAAAGTTAGAATGATACACTAAAGAAGTCCGTTTTTTGTAGCAAATGTCACTTGTAAAATTATTTACAAGGAAAGAAAAGTTTGTTTGATACTGATATCACCAGGAAAATTTCTTGTCCACCCCAAAACTTATAACTTTACACGGCTTTACACACATTTGTATACATCGGCATATTACGGAATAAAAGTACAGCCTTTCCTGATACAGGGCCATCCTTTCAAATTTTCAATTGCACTAAATTATGTTACGCATGTACTGTACATGTGATGCATGCATTTCATTTGTGACGCAAGCAAGTTACATAATTTTACGCATGTATAACTTATGCAACGCATACATGTTCTTCGTTATGTATCGCATAGAAGCATGTGCTTACTGCAAATGTGACGAATGCACTACATATGAATCACTTATGCTGAATGTTTGACGCATGTGCTACATCTTTGTATGCATTACACATATTTTGTGCAAGTTATATACATTGATCTTCAGAGAGTGACTTAAATGTACGTCTCGGTGAACAAATATAGTCACCCTGGGTTGAAATAAGATAAGAAAAGGTAAGTTATATTTCTTGTCGGAAATACTAAAAAAAGTAAACTAAGTATGCAGTTTACAGTATAGCAGTTCATTGTAGAAAGAGGAGTAATCTTATACACAAATCTCAGAGCCCTTTCTTGTATTTTTTCCTTTTTTCAAGTATTTGTTTCAGAACAAAAGTGCCAAGCCATAGAGCAGAAATTGAAATTCGACAAAATGAATATATGAAAATGTTCAGCTTTTTGAGTTTAATTAAATCTTTTCCAATTCGTTTCAAAATATTTAGCTGCATTCCGGCCTTTTTACAGATTGTCAAAATTTAATTTGTAATCCGTATCTGTACCCAATAGTTAAACTGTATCTTCACAGGATAGTTACTGGACCCTATGACAAAAACTGGATGTTTCAAAAATGATCTTTTGACTACTGCTATTGACTGAAACTTGTCTGGATTGGCTTGCATTTTGTTACATTTAAACCAGTCAAGAAGTACATTATTTTCATTTTGCAAAACTTGTATTAATGCATGAAAGTTTGGCGAATGAAATGACAAGGTGCTGTCGTCAGCATAGTTATTATAATGTACCCCTGTGTATGAAACAAAGAATATCATTTATAAATACATTAAACAGTACCGGGCCTAAAATTGAACCTTGAGGCACACCTTCAGTTATACAAGTCCATGAGTTCAGACAAGCCATGTTATAACAATTTTGCTAGAATAATATTGTAAGGGCGGCAATCAAAGGCTTTTGGCAGATCCATGAGGACTGCTGCTACATACTCATTTTCGTCGAGGGCCTGCCTCAAGTCATCCAACAATGTTAGTATTACAGTCTGGCAACCATGACCTTTCCTGAAAGCATAAAAATTGTCAAAAATAGTGTCAACGTACGTTGAAAGTTGGTGAGCTAAAATCAATAAAAGTTTTAGAAGGTATGGGCAGAATACTTACAGTTCTGTAATTAGATTGAAATAAAGCGTCATTCTTCTTAAAATGACGTGTTACTTGTGCTTATTTATATCTATCTGGCAAATTGTTAGAGTAGATGGAGAATCTATTAAACTAGTAAGCGGTCCAATGAGTGAAAATTTACCATACTTAAGCATTTAACATATATTTTATAGCCTCACATTAAACTTATCAATTATTTTAGATAATGGTATCTTCATTTATGTCCTTTTCATGTTTTCTTTTTCAGAAGGCCATGTTTAAACTAAGTCATATGAATATTCGTTCATATTTCTGTATGTGTTACCTTCTTTAAATAAAGAATTTATTATTATTATTATTATTTATAGGCACAAAATTAAAACTGTTTTGGGAGAAATTCCTATCATGAATTTGTTCAAACTGGGATGGTCTTGTGGGTTAAACGTTGCCGATGTGAAATATAATTGCTGGGCCCATGATTGATCCCAGTGAGAGACATTAATCCTTGTGCTACACAGTGTACACCTAAACTTTTAGCTCACATTCCGGAGAAGGGGTCAAGTGAGCTTTTGTGATAAAAATCTTATTTCGTTATATGCTGATGTATATAAACGTGTGTAAAGCCATATATCACAATAAGTTAAGTTACTAGTATCACACTATTCTTTGCTTGTTAAAATTTTACAAATGACATTTGCTACAATAAACGGATTTCTATTAGTGTATCATTCTAACTTTTTTGAAAATATCTCAAGAAGCAGTGCGTTATGAATCATAAGAGTTTTGAACAACCCCATATAACATCTTATAGCACATATGGAGTGCACACTGCGCATATGTAGTGCATCTACATTTTTGCCGAGGAATTCTTTCCCAGATCATTTTGTGTATATGTTGTTTTCTTCCAAGAGCATATATGTACATATTTTCTAATATTCTTCGTTCATACCTCGCCAGAAATGCGATTTACAACAAAAACATGATCATTCATAATTGTTGACTACTTTCTTTCACATTTGTCAGACACTTTGTTCAAAGTTTTCATCGTCATTTTTAAACGTTACAAGCAAACAACATATACGGAGAGATGCGGAATTTATGTGATGATCGAATAGCATTCGAGTTTTTTTGCAATTCTTCTTTGATTATATAAAAAATGGACACATGTAACATCACCTACCTTGTTTTTCCTTTAAATTCATCCGCATATGGAGTTCCGGAAGCTCCGCATATGATTTTTACCGAAGTGCATGTTGCACTTCATATGCGGGTTCCCCCGACGTGATTATTGTACATAACAAATAGCTTGCGTATTAATCAGCTGGAAAAGTCTGATCTAAATATAGATATTATGGTCTTATTTTCGGAAAATCCGTTAGAAGGTTTTTATTAAAAACAGAAGTCGGAATATATTTAGATATGGAACGCCCCGACTGTCTAATGTTGATAATTGAACTAATATCCTTTAAAGAAAGCATATCGTTTTGTTCATAAAGGATGTTGTTCTGTCAGACCAAAATGTTGTCTTGTTCAGAGAGGATGATATTTTGTCAAACTGGCATGATATCTTGTACAGACAAGATGATGTTCTGTTTAACCGACATGTTGTCTTGTTCAGAGAGTATGTTGTCTTGTTTAGAAAGGTTGTTGTTCTGTCAATACGGTATGTTGTCGTGTTCAGAGCTGACTTGGTATATTGTTTTCTTCAGAGACGATGTTGTTCTGTGAAACCAATTTGTCGTTCTGTTCAGATGAGGTGTTTTTCTGTCAAACCTGTATGCTGTCTAGTACAGAGGGGATGTCGTTGTGTCAAAGCGATATGTCGTCTTGTTCAGAAACGTTGTTGTTCTGTCAAACCTGCATGTTGTCTTGTTCATGGCGTATGTTGTCCTGTTCAGAGGAGGTGTTGTTCTGTCAAGCCTTTATGTTGTCTTGTTCAGAGACAGTGCTATCATGTCAAACTGGCATATTGTTTTGTTCAGAGACAGTGCTATTATGTCAAACGGATATGTTGTTTCGTTTGCAGAGATTTCTGTAAAACCTTTATGTTGTCCTGTTCAGAGGATGTGTTTTTCTGTCAAATCATTGTTATCTTATTTAGAGATGATGTTATCATGTCAAAGTGGTATATTGTTTTCTTCAGAGACGATGTTGTTCTGTGACACCAATATGTCGTTCTGTTCTCACGAGGTCTTGTTCTGTCAAACATGTATGTTGTCTTGTACAGAGAAGATGTTGTTCTGTCAAACCGATATTTTGACTTGTTCAGGGAGTATGTTGACTTGTTAAGACAGGTTGTTGTTCTGTCAAAAGGTTATGTTGTCTTGTTCAGAGAGTATATTGTCCTGTACAGAGAGGAGATTGTTATGTCGAACCGATATGTTGTCTTGTTCAGAATGTATGCTGTCTTTTTAAGACAAGTTGTTGTTCTGTAAAACGGATATATTGTCTTGTTCAGAGAGTATATTGTCTTGTACAGAGAGGATGTTGTTCTGTCAAAGCGATAAATTGTCTTGTTGAGAGTGTATGTTGTCTTGTTAAGACAGGTTGTTGTTTGTAAAGCGTATATATCGTCGGATATGAGTGTTATTGTTTTTAACTTATAAATTGCTATATTAACTTAAAGTATTCGGTTCACGTACTTTAACGTTCGTTTTCAAATAGTATGGCTGATTTGTCCGAAGGATTCCAAATGAACACCACAACTTCGATTAGACAGGACAACATAACGGTTTAAAAGAACATCACCTTCGCTGAACCGGACATCCTGTCTGAACAAGGCGAAGTATCGGTTTGACAGAACATTAGCCTTTCTTAACAAGACAACATACATATTTGATAGAATAATGTTTTCTCTTAACAAGACAGCATACTCTCTGAACAAAACAACATTCGGATTTGACAACGCCATCCTACCTGTACAAAACGGTAGAAACCTGTAATATAGATTAAAATCACATGCAGTGGGTACTACTATTAACGACTGAACATCAAACAAAAGACAATCTGCCATGAAAGTGGCTCTTTAACACTGAGGAAATGTCACTATATCTTAATAGGGACTACGTTTGAATGGACCGCGGAGGAACACCGCCTATTTGTAGGTTTTTAAGCAGGGTTTTTTAAAAAAACCTACTTATTAGAATGGCGATGTCGTATGTCGGGCGGGCGGGCGTCAAACATTGGTTTCCGTTGGATAACTTTAGTTAAGAGTGACCAATTGCAATGAAACTTGGTGTGTAGGTAGCTTGCGGGGAGACGCCGCTTGGGATTGTATTTGGGGTCACTAGGGTCAAGGTCAAGGTCACTGTTACTAAAAATAGAAAAACGGTTTCCGCTCAATAACTCGAGCTAGGAGTGACCAATTACAATGAAACTTGGTCTGTAGGTAGCTTGCGTGGAGACGCCGCTTGGGATTGCATTTGGGGTCACTAGGGTCAAGGTCAAGGTCACAGTTACTAAAAATAGAAAAATGGTTTCCGCTCAATAAATCAAGTTAGGAGTGACCAATTACAATGCAACTTGGTCTGTAGGTAGCTTGCGTGAAGACGCCGCTTGGGGTTGCATTTCGGGTCACTAGGGTCAAGGTCAAGGTCACTTTTACTAAAAATAGAAAAATAGTTTCCGCTCAATAACTCAAGTTAGGAGTGACTAATTGCAATCAAACTCAGTGTGTAGGTAGCTTGTGTAGAGAGCATTAGGGGTCACTTGGTTCAAGGTCAAGGGCACTGTTACTAAAAATAGAAAAATGGTTTCCACTCAATAACTTGAGTTAGGAGTGACCAATTGTAATGAAACTTGGTGTGTAGGTAGCTTGCGTGGAAAGGAAGCTTTGGGTCACTATGGTCAAGGTCACTAGGGTCAAGGTCAAGGTCACTGTTACTAAAAATAGATTTTTATTTGATTGAAGTTCTTTTATTGTTTTAAGCAAAAAAATTTTTTTTCGGGGTCAAGGTCACTAGGGTCAAGGTCAATTTCAGTGTAACTAAAAATAGATTTTTATTTATTTTTAGTTTTTAGATTGTTTTAAGCCAAAAATTTTTTTTTTTGGGTCAAGGTCACTTGGCTCAAGGTCAAGGTCACTGTTACTAAAAAATAGATTTTTATTTAATTTTGGTTTTTTGATTGTTTTAAGCAAAAAAATAATTTTTCGGGGTCAAGGTCACTAGGGTCAAGGTCAAGGTCACTGTTACTAAAAATAGATTTTTATTTAATTTTAGTTTTTTGATTGTTTTAAGCAAAAAAAATTTTTTTTGGGTCAAGGTCACTTGGCTCAAGGTCAAGGTCACTGTTACTAAAATAGATTTTTATTTATTTTTAGTATTTTGATTGTTTTAAGCAAAAACATTTTTTTTGGGGTCAAGGTCACTAGGGTCAAGGTCAAGGTCACTGTTACTAAAAATAGATTTTTATTTATTTCTAGTTTTTAGATTGTTTTAAGCAAAAAAAAATTTTTTGGGGTCAAGGTCACTTGGCTCAAGGTCAAGGTCACTGTTACTAAAAATAGATTTTTATTTATTTCTAGTTTTTAGATTGTTTTAAGCAAAAAAAAATTTTTTGGGGTCAAGGTCACTTGGCTCAAGGTCAAGGTCACTGTTACTAAAATAGATTTTTATTTATTTTTAGTATTTTGATTGTTTTAAGCAAAAAAAATTTTTTTCGGGCTCAAGGTCACTAGGGTCAAGGTCAAGGTCACTGTTACTAAAAATAGATTTTTATTTGGTCGAGGTCACTAGGGTCAAGGTCACTGTTACTAAAAATGTAAAAAAAAATTTAGTTTTTAAATTGAAGCGAAAAAAAATTTGGGCCCAAGGTCACAAGGGTCAAGGTCAAGGGCACTGTAACTAAGATAGGGAGGAGTCAAGATGACTGGTTTTTTTTAATTCTACAATTTCTACAGGCGCTGTTTAAACCTGCTTTGGCGGCATTGCCGCGTCTTCTTGTATACCTATAGAACGAGAGTATTTGTTTGTTTTCGAAGATATTATCAGTAATTTATTACGTGATATATAAACTTCTTCCCGTTTGAATGATATTGTTGTATAGACACGGAATTATGCAAGAGTTTGCATAGAAATAAAGAGCTGGCCTTGAGGACGATATGGTGTAAATATTGATAAGTTATCAGGTTTTGATGATCGGAGGGATCTTTATGTGTAACGGTAAGAAACGATATTGAACAAAATGTTATGTATTGTTTTCAACAGAATAGTTTTCGCGGCTTAGTAAAAGCTCACTTTTGACCGGAAGTTGGTAACCATTCAACCGCCAATGATGTTACAAATAGAATGTGCTACTTTTTTGGATTGAAAACCTTACTCTGTAAGTCGCTTTTTGATTGGATAATACCGCATGGAAATTGTCAATGAAATACCCATGCGTTTTTAGTCTCTGTGAATGGTTTTCTAATGTTAGTACGTAAATAATCCTTTCTCGGCCAGCGAATAACGGTCAATATTTCGAGTAACATATTTGATGAGAAAACAGGAATTAATTCGCTTTTTTCTGATGCACAGTCATGTCACGGTCACGGTACGGATTTAATCATAATTGGGGATAAAATATGCAACAGGTCGGTTAGGTCAGTCGGGAGAGCATATGCCTACATTTCTCTTATGATTTCTTTGCTCTTATGCCTACATTGATCTTATGTCTACATTGATTTTATGACTACTTTGCTCTGATGCCTACATTGCTCTTGTGATTACTTTGCTCTTTTGTCTTGGACAAAAGAAAGTACGAGTAGTAACGGGACATTGGTGAAATAAGGCCATTTAGAGTTATGATTCTACCATACGACACTGTCCCTAATCATTTTTTATGTTTGCATGCAGCGGAATAAAATGCCGATACAAAGTTTGTATAGAGTTTGCAAAAACATCTTGATCTTTGTCCTACTGATCCTCAAAACAAAAGGGCGTATCTTCTGACCAATCCAAAGTTATCTACAAAGCTTCCAGACTATGGGCGTGATTGTTTTCCAGTAGTCGCCTGGAAACGAAATAAACAAATACGGACTGACGAACGCAACAAAAAGATGTCTTCCATTTGCAAGAAATGCATACATACTAGTGACTAAACATATGATGCTATTTTGGTCAGAATAAAAGCCGCTATGAATGGGATATACTTCTAGATGATGATTTTATTCCAGGAAACATGACGACAACAGCAGCAAAAACTAATGAAAGCCGAAAAGTAAATTCTGAGACAATTATAGAAGATCTTGGAGGATGTGGAAAATACCAAGTGCGCCTGACCGTCCTAGTTCATCTGATGAAGACCGTATTTTGCTTCAGTACTTCGAACTTGTTGATAAGCACCGTAACACCTACATGGTGGTGCGTTGCTGACAAAACTCAGAACAATTTGTCAGACTTTATAAAGACAGATAATGTTTCTTCTGATCATACAAGTAAAATGTCATGCAGAACAAGAACTGATGCAAAATGCACAGTAATTTCATACGACGATAGCTTAACTACTCTAGTTAGTGAGGTTAGCTAATAATTAATTACTTTTACTTGGTTTTAGCAAATACCTATACATCGTCATAACATTTTATTGTACAAAACATTAATTGAAGCAGCTTAAAAGGTTGGTTTTGCAATGCAAAATATTGTCGTGTGGGCACAATCTGTTCACTCCTCTGATTCATGACAAAGTATATCGACAAAAAGAGAAGAATACCCTTTTCTCAATTTGAAAATTTAAGCGAATATTCTGATCTGAAAGAAAAAATATATAACCGGTATCATGTTACCCCAGAAAAGAAATGCATAGCGAAAGAACCTTTTATAGCATTTTTTAATGTATTTACTCTTTTTGAAATTCAAATTGATGTGTGGAAACATTTGCTAAGCAATGTATTGTGTTGTTTAAACCATTTAAAGACAGTTCAACCTTTAGTAACTATTTGTAAATGTTTTTTGTATACACAAAAAAAAGATCGTTTTATTAACCAGGTTTTCCGAAGGAAAAATCCTGGTTATTAGATTGAGGTACGTCGGCCGGCGGGCGGGCAGGCGGGTGGGCGGGCGTAAACAATTTCTTCTGTGCGCAACTCCTCCTACATTTCTCAACGGATTTCAACCAAACTTTCACAGAAGTATTTTCATGAAGTGCCCTGGCGCATATTGTCGGGATTTTGTGATTTGGTCATTTTTGACCTAATTATGGCCCTTTGTTTTTTTTTCACATATGTAATTCTTCTGTGCGCAACTCCTTCTACACTTCTCAAGGGATTTCAACCAAACTTTCACAGAATTATTGTCACCAAGTGCCCTGGCGCATGTTGTCGGGGTTTTGTGATTTGATCATTTTTGACAGAATTATGGGCCTTTGTTTTTTTCCATATAATGTAATATATATATAGAAATACTCTTCTGTGTGCAACTCCTACATTTCTCAAGGGATTTCAACCACACTTTCACAGAACTATAATTGTCTGGGTTTTGTGTTTGGATCAATTTTGCCTGAATTATGGCCCTTTGCTTTTTTTACACATGTAATATATAGAAGAAGACCTTTGTTTCTTTTTCACATTATGTATATCTACTGACTTTAAAAACACATTTGCGCTCGGCCAGCAGACTGGAAAATGAAAACCTTGTTTTGTGACAATTTCCTGTCACTTGTTTTCTTTGTTTCAGTTCGATTTGATCTGTGATTTGGACTTCATTCCAAGTACAATCAACTCATTGCAGCTCGCAGGTCAACTCACTGGTAGTCTTGTAGCTGGTCAGCTTGCTGATTTATTTGGCCGCAAACGTCCATTCTTTGCATCAGTTATATTACTGCCTGTACTCCACATTGTCGGTTTCTTTTCTGTTTCATGGGAAATGTTTGCCGTATCCACATTCTTCACTGGCATGGCTGCAACTTTCTATTTCACTATTATGAACAATCTGGTGTCCGAATTTACCTTGGCACAGTGGCGTGTGTGGGTTGTAGGTTTCCCATCCTGGCAAATACAGCAGTGTCTTTATTCACTGATTGCCTGGTTGCTACATGACTGGCGATACCTCCAGCTAATGACAGCTGTATCAACAGTGCCTTGTTTGTTCGCTTTCTTGTAAGTAATATGAAAGTTTATTGTTTCAATAAAAGTTAATGAATGTCAATACTAAACATTTCTATAATTCAGTTCTAGTACTCTCTCAGAGAATTGCGTTCCAAAATAATGAACGTAATCCTTTAATTAAAAGGAACATATTTTATAGCAATATCGCTACAATCTTAGAGGTTTAAAATCTTAGGTTTGACATTTTTAGAATTCGACCTTTTAAAGATATACTTTTTTGGACCAGAGTTTCAGGGTACATTGTATTGATTTTTAAAGTCACAGGATCACGTTTACTAGTAGCTTTCATTTTATCAAGACAGAAATGACCGTTATTTATAAAAAAACAACATTCCTTACTTTGCTTTTTAAATGGATAAGTACGCGCAGTATTTTTTTCATGGATATTGCAAAAAATAGGAAACGCTTTCTGGCAACTCTTTTTCTTGAAGAAACATCTTGAATACTAAAGAAAGTAATAATGTCAACATTGTTTTAGAGTGAATAGAACACAGTTTTATCATTATCCTATCAATAAATTAATGTTACTATATCAGTAAATTCAAAGAGATCCTGGGACTTTTTAACTAGTACACATACACTGTGTATATCAAATTATATATTTTTATTCTAGAAGATACAATTATCTAGATAAATGGAAAAACTTTTAGCTGAATGAAGGGAAATTACTACTAATGAAGGATATTCATTTCGAAACTTAAGATATCCGTTTCTTTCAACAAATGAGAAACAAGCAATATTATCGTAATTGTGCCATCTCTAAATACAGTAAATGTATATTAATTCTATTTTGGAATCTTGCATATAAGCCAATCACTCGGAAAATAACATACTTTACATGACATTGTTTTTTGACGCCTTAGTTTACTTGAAATAGCTTTAATACTCTAAAGTTTTCGTAACATCGTGTTATTAAAAACACCGTTAAACATTTTACTGAACAGCTACGTTTATTATTTTAGCTTCATACCGGAGAGTTTTCGGTGGTATATTGCACACGATAAGCCCAAGCAAGCTTTAAAAATTATCAATTCCGTGGCAAAATACAACAGGCGTAAACTCGTCAATATAGAAGACGCCTTATCGAGCCATGATTCTGCGTCTGATAAAAAAAGTAAAAAATACTCGTTATTCCATCTGTTCAAGTCGAAGAAGTTGGTGAAAATAACACTTGTATCAATGGTCAACTGGTGAGTGAAAAATATCTAAGTTTGTTTGTAAAAGGTAAAGTTAGGTAGGCAGTAACTTCTTAGATTTAGATCAAGTTGTAGATTTTAAAATATTAAACAAACGTAGAACTGTTTTTAGCCCATATGTTTTTGTGTAATACTAGTCATTCGCCTTAATAGAAATTACTATTTTATAATGTATATATACAAACATGGAAAAGTTACAACAAGTCACGGAAAATGGTGTCAAGCAGATGTAGATGCTAATCTATTCACAATACTGCAAAAATGGGCATCAACCAAATCTTTAGTGAGTTGAACGGAGAATATGCGTAGCCCGTTTTGTTTCGTACTCTATAGATCCCAATTTGTATCCTTACAAAGTGAATTTGATTAAGGTATCAGAAGAACTCCACATTGGTACATGTTGAAAGATAACAGTCGTCATGCAAAGCGCATAACTTGTTTACTCTCCGTATTCAATAATCTGATTCTGCGACTGTCGCTCCTAACATCGCAGTTCAGCCATCAGTATTGTGACACAATTCTGATAAACACAACTTATGATGGTTAAAACGAGGAATATAAGCTCTACCAACAATTCTTTTCTATATCGACACGGGGAATAAAATGTAATATATTATTATTATTAAATGCAAGAACACCAAATGAACATTCATCTTTTATTTTTGTCAAACTTTATGGTTTTCAATTGTCGTGAAAGCAGCGTACTAGAATAGGAAGAAAGCTCAATACAGCGATAGTGACATAACTGAATGTTATTTTTTCTCTACTTTGTAGGTTTGCGCTGGGCATTATTGGAATCGGTTTATACTTTGGCATACAAAGACTCTCTGGAAATATGTACCTGAATATGTTTTTATTTAGTTTATTTGGTATACCTTCAAAAGGCATCGCTTTGTGGTTACAAAATAGGTAGGATTAACTACTTTCTTGCGTCATTAAAAATGCGTACATAATAAGGAAAATACATCGAGTGCCACTTTAGTATTTTTTAGTAAGTTAACATCACAGCCGAGTTTAGTAAGTAAGCATACTACTATGAGATTATGTAAAAGTTTTGCATTTTGCAGTGACATTTTTATTCCATGCAATACTATTTTCCTATTGGTTAACAATAAATTTTGCTCAGTATTAACCTTCATTTCACTAGTATCAATCTGCTAAAGTTGTGTAGTCGCTGTGAATGAGAGGCTAATTTTCTCATTTTGAATAAATTATCTATACATTATGTATTAATAGCCATAACTTTTACAGCCGTCCATATTCATATTGATTATGTAACATATGCATATGGACAGATATATGATAATGTAACGAGCTTGAAAGTAAACTATACGGTACAGGAAATATTTACAAACTGTTAATTGTATGTATGTTAAGTGAGCTTGCTTTTGGTATATTATACGAAGATTTTTGCTCTGACTAACTATTCCCATTTTAACTTTATTTTACAGAATTGGTCGTCGTTACACGACGGTTCTGAGTTTTGTCGTTATAGCTGTTGCTGGGTTTACTGTTGGCATCTTGCAAACTCTTGGTACTTCTAAAACATTTTTTATATTATATTTTCATTTCATGTTTACCATAGATTATCTTCTGTACATGTATATAACACAATATACGAACTGATGATCCTCCGAAAAATAGATGTAATAACTTTTAGTATTTCAAGTTCACATTGATGTATTTGCGAAATATACAAGTAATAAAATCATATGTGCCTTCAAATATAGATAAAACACTGACAATGAAGTCAAGGAACCATTTCGGAAGAATAAGATATTATAGAGTTAATGACACAATATCTTTTTTTTATCAAAACTAATTGTATAATTGTATTTAGACTTCAAACACGCCTTACAACAGTACAATAGCATTTAAATTCCAGATGCCCCTCGTAAAGACCTTGTCACAAATATTCTTGCTATAACAGCGAATGCAGGAATATCTGTGGCGTGGTCGTCTGTACAAACAATGACGGTAGAGTTATATCCAACAGTTATCAGGTAAGTATTGGTTAATGTGTCTGCTTCTTAATACTTAAACAGATATCAATGAGCTACAAGATAACTTGATTTAACTATTAACATTAAGAAAACATGATCTGTAATGTTGTAATGTTATTAGTTGTTGTTTACTTGAAGTAATACGTAATTGCTCACGAAATCTGACCATTTTTCTTGCCAAGAATTATGAATTCTCAAAATAAGGAACGCGTAAATCTTCTATTTCTATTGACCAAAATTAAGTTTTCAATATACTGCTTTTAACAAAACTACGTTTTCTAGTCCAGAATGCTTAGTTTTCAGTAAGTTTGCCTTTTATTCCCTCCCCCTTTCCGGCCCCCATTTGAAAAATGGTCTAAGGGCATCATTTGATTTCATCCAACTAGTGGATTCCGATCGATATCTTTTAAAAGATTGCGTAGATTTTATTTAGATTTTACAAGTTAGTTTATGATCATAAAATACAGGTGAAATTGAATTTAAGATACAATCTACGCATTATGGAAGAATTATGGCCCCTTTTCGACTTAAATTTCCGATCAATACGATTTGAAAGGTTGCGTGAATTTGATTCAGATTAACTTTTTACATGGAGGTTTGTGATCATAACATATAGGTCGGGTTCAATTATGTAACATTCCTCTAATTTTTACAGATATTATGGCATCCTTTTAACTTATATTCTCAGCGAATTTGTGGTTTCAGATCATTATCTCATAAAGCAGTTGGATGGATTTAAACAATACTGCCTTGAACGTATATTTATATAAAATACTCGATGTGTCGTGTGCAAGAACCATGTCCCTATCTTAAAGGTCAAGGTCACTTCGCATACATTTCCCTATGCTCATTATCTTTTAGCTCATATCTAAACA
>JAFMSR010000002.1:3592665-3613309 GCA_022818135.1 Saxidomus purpurata | reverse complement strand
ATAGCAAATGGTGGTCCGGTGAGCGATATAGGGCCACCATGGCCCTCTTGTTTAAAATTGACAAAAGTATACATAAATATAAAACTAAATGCCAGAATCAAAATATGAGCAAATATCTAGGCAGGAATTTTCAGAAATCGATTGAAAATGTCGATAACACGGCACCGCTATACAATATGTTTATATTGAAATTTCAAAAGCGTTTGCAACACTTTTTAATTTGGTAGCGTATTTTTTAAATTTAGAGATATACGTGAAAGGAATTTATACTGGAGCCTTATTACAGTATAAGACTATGTTCTAAAATACCTTATTTGAAGAACTTCAATATCTTTTTACCAAAATCTGAGAGCGAGCAGCTTTAAGAAACAATTGATTTCTTTACAAGACTTTAGGAAAATGACAAATGATAAAATGTCTTTAGCCAATTATTTTAACTGAAGAACCGCGTGAATACATGCCCAAGCTTCCTTCAACGCAATTAAAAAGCAATGATATGATTCAGTCATATTTGTAATAGTGGACCGGTCACGACGTTAGGTCAATAGACACCATGGTGAAAAATGATGGGCACGATGACAAACAAACGGTATCGTATGTGTAGTTAAAACTTTTTTCCTATATAACCTTAATAAAATCACGTGAGAGGACCACTAGGCAATGTTACAGGCCAAATACTTAAACTCTATACTTTGTGATTTTAGGAGAGGTTTTGAACAATCTTGATAGAGGTTTACCAGTCAATTATACATCTAAAAAGTATCTAAGCTCTGCCTGCCAGTTTTATTGAAACATTTTTTTAAAGTTTTTCCTTTCCGTTTCCACGGCAACAGTTTTGCATGGGGTGGAATTCTTTGAAAACTTCGATAGAACTTCATGCAAGGAACATCCCTGCCAAGTTTCATCAACACTATAGCCGAGTGGTTGCAAAGAAGTCGTTTTAAGGAAATAGTTTACGGACGAGCGATGGGCGGTGTCTGATCCTAATAGCTCACCCTGGAACTTTGTGCCACGAGCTAAACAATCAGTAGGCAAGAAATGCGCCACATGACAATAATTATTTTGGTTAGATACCAAATGGAATAGGAAGGCAAAAGATCATTAATATAACACACAGGAACGTAATTATTTAGGAACAGCTTCCATAGACAGATCTTGTTTAAAAACTCACCGACTGTAAGAAAGGGACAATTATCCCGAGACACTTTTTTGTCTGTAATCCTGGATGTTTTTAAGTGATATATGTCTTTTTGAATGTTTATTGAAACAGTTGGAATACAGCACCTTACAGTTGAAACCATCGACGCAATTGTAAACAGAAAGTGATGACAAACGTCACGGACCTATATACACCTGTATACATGTCCGTGCAAACGTATAAGCAAAACAAATTAAAACGAGTCAGAGGATATTGAACTTCTATCAAAAGAAGCGAAAATCAATAGACTGTGGAATGTAATCACCGACACCAATTAGGTATCAGAATGTTACCTTGAACAAAAGAAGCTTAACAGCCATATTAAATCCCTATCAAGATTTATCTGAAGCCAATGTCCTTGTTATAACATAACTGAGATGAGACATACTATAATAGCAATAAATTTCATTACGAGGACGGTTTGATGCGAATATTTGAAACGCATTGATTCTTGAAAAGCTTGAAATTGTTGACAATTAAATTTACTCACAATGGTAAGCTCTTGGATATTGTTAAAGCACTTCATGATCACGCTCTTAGAGCTTACAATAATCTTTTACAGTACTATTAGATAGTGAATCTTGATATTAAAACAAACTGTCTCTTGTTGATACAATGATTGTACAAATTCTGACATATGTTTGTGGGGTATGTGCAATTATAAGGATGTTGACAAACTTCATATTCGATTTTGTAAATATATTTTAAATGCGAAAAACCAAACGCCAAATTCTGCTGTATACGGTGAACTTGGACGTTTGCCATTGTCCGTTTTATGTAAACAAAGGTCTGTGAAATTCTGGTTGAAAATAATGAAAAATATACATTTACTTATTAATTTTGTATATTAAGATTTGTTTCGAACTGTAAATTATCGATGGCCTCATAGAATGCATTCCAAAATTGACCATATTGGTTTTACAAATATTAGATTACAATTTGATACTTCTGTTGATTATCATAATGCTATTAAAATTAGAACAAGAGATCAATATATACAGGAATGGCGCAATATTATTGAGCACTACACAAACGAAATTGGAAAGTTATTGTACATATAAGACTGACTTTTGTTTTAAAAAATATTTATGCGAAATAAAAAACTTGAGAAAGTGTTTAACAAATAAGTTTGTCATCCCATTCTCTTGAAATAGGTGGGAAGGTATAATAATATAGAAAGAGAGAATAGAATATGTAAATTATGTACACAAAATGTTGTAGAATCTGAATACCATTTTATATTATGCTGTCCTCGTTATAGAGACTTAAGATCTAAGTACTTAGGCCGGTCGTGGTCGTCTGTTCATAAATTCAATTGTATAATGTCAACTAAAAATAGGAAATGTATGTTTAATCTTGTAAAATATATTAGAGATGCTTTATGTATGCGTCACAATATTTTGGATAACCAATAATTATTTATTCTTCTAATCTTTTATGTTTGTATATATTTATGCTTTGACTTGTTTTGTATTGTCTGCCATACGTTGATGTGATATGTTGTAAATGGCCAAAGGCAAATGTTTTGCTGATTATGCTGAATAAACTTGAAACTTGAAAATAGGCTCAAGTACAGCACGTGTGTTTTTTTCACTCAATTAATCAACTTTAAACTAAACAATGTAGTTTAACTTATCGCAAAATGATTTAGAACAAGATTCGTTGTTATAGCTCTTTCAGCTTGTTCTATTGTACATTTTAACAGTGTGTCGATGCTTGAAATTAAATCACTATGAAATGAATATTCAATAATCGCCCTCCTTAAGCTTTGCTCCAAAATCAGCGGCATTCTGTTGCAACACAACTTTCAGACATTCATATGCAATTCATATACATGTGTACATGAAGTTAGACGAGATTCAAATGAATCTTACAAACACGGATCAAGTATATTTGCAAAAACCTGTCATTTTAAAATATTAATGTACGTCAATTTTCTGATTTGAAACTATCTTTAAACTGCAATGTCATTATCAATGCACAGTACTAAAGACCTAGCGCCGATTTCACGAAAATACTTGAAGTAATTACTTAATAACATGCTTAATTTATTTCAACACTTATAAGCCCCTTGCATGTTTATTCATTTAAAGAATTCAAGTTTTTTCAGAATCGTATTTACCCATTTATTACAATTATTATACACTTGTCAGTATTTTTGCAGGAAATGTTGCTAAAAAGCAAATAATTTACTTAAGCAAATTCTTAACTTGTACTTAAATGAATTTTTCACTATATCTGACTAGCATTTAGTATTATACAACTTTTTTTTTCTTTCAACATGTTAATTCTATTTACAAATAGACTGTCGATAAAAATGACAAGAAATATCTTTATTTTTAGTGAGAATAAGATTTTGAAATAATATACTTAGCTGAGTAATTACTTAAGTATTTTCGTGAAATTGGGGCCTGAACTACCCATTGGCAATGGGAGTAACACTGCTGTCTGGGGCACAACATACTCTCTCAGTAGTTATTTCTCTTTACCAGTTACTGTGCTTGATCCTATGTTAACCAGTCGTTTAAAAATACAATTAAACCTGTACTGATGCGTTCAAGAAAGTATTAAATCAAGTCTGTATATTATTAACTGTTGATAAAAAAACATTCGGATCAAGATCGTTATAGCTACTCTGGTGAATTAAAAACGAAAAGATTCACCCTAGCAACGAGCTTGCTCTCGGAAAAAATAAATCATCATCCGAGAAACCGTCCAATTACCAAGATCATGCTAGGGTCATGCTATACGTGCCTTGTACAAAATGAAGCATTAACCGCAATATTCTCATTTGACTAAATAAGTACACGTAAGCCATACACATGTCGATCAAAACATTAGTTAATGAAAGAGAGTCCGTCTTGTTTATTGCCAATTTACCTTTATAAAATGTTATTCATGTTATAGTGTCGGTTCAAAAAGGTATGAAATCACATTAATAACTAGATGGAAAAAATAACGAGATCGCAAGTAAACGTGCTTCGACATAACAGACGATTTAGTTGGTACCACGCAGTGCTTGTTACACGGCATTCAAATTTGGTGTACATAGAAAGACCTACAGTGAAGTGCTTGATTTTGTAACACTCAATTAGATTTAAGAAATTGACTAGTATTTTATTCCTTGGACACTCAAGTTCGTATAAAATGTAAACGTTTAAAATTGGCAATTGTAAAACGTGTCACTTTCATAAAGTTGATTTGACGAATGTAGATGCACAGCAATACTGACAACTTCGTGCAAGAACCTAGTTTATTTATACAGTTTCAGCTTTATTCATCACTCATCTTCATCCATAGACAAACCAAAACGAGTACTGCCAATCGTAAAATTTTCATATTGCACTGAAAAAACAAAGCGTAATCCGAACGTTTTGTGCAATGTCTTTGACATGTCTGCCAAATAACCATAAGAATGTTTTATTGTGCTGTTTATTTGATCGTGGACAAGTAGGCTGAAATATTTGTTGGATATTTGCATCTATGATTTCCTTTCAAGATATGATTATTTTATAAGGATAATGAGCGTGAATTAAGGAGTAAAAAGTTCTTTGGAACATGATCATTATGAAAATACGAAAAAATTACATTCACGAACTTTTTGCATTTAATATAGCATTATTGCTAATTAAGTCAGTGTAACTAACGTCACACTTTCTAATTGTGAGGTAATTTAAATGCATTTTAATTCTGTTATCCATTAGCATATTAGCATGAACGTGCAGTTCTATTTGCCGTCATTATTTAGACAAATTGTCATGAATATTATCTTTTGTAATTAAAATGTATCTTCCCTACTTTATCAATATAATAACAGGAGTGTCTGATTGAACCGGTTTTGCCACCTGCCCCTGATCGAAGGGAAAATGTTTATATGCTCTCATTTGTATTAAAGCAGGAAAAGATGGGAACTAATGTCAAACCGGTTGTACGACACCTTAATCTATCGGCACCACATTTGCCAGAATAACAGCAAGAAACAACCATACCAATATGGAAAATGCATGTATCACAGCATTTAATACAAAAGTCCCATGCGACTAGAATTTAATTAAATGTTGTGATAGAAACATGAAGATAACACTTGGCTACAGCTATGTAAAAACATGCAACCATTTAATCAAAGGTTTCGCCTGAAACATGCAATGACTTAAAACCAGCAAACATTTAAAGTTTCTAACCATCTACAAAAACTTCTTAACGAGAAAACTACTATAGTAAGCACAACATAAAGATACATTACCATCGATTCAAAACCCTACAGAGTGAAAACTGAAGAATCTAACAAAGAAGCAAAGGATAGTATCACAAAGACCAAATCCTTCGTACACTTGAAGTACAGACAAGCATATAAATATTATGGATGGATATTGAACATATATCAACATGCACCAACTAGCAACATGCTCGAGTACACTCATTCAGGATGTAATTGAGTAAGAATCTTCAGCGTTAACGTGATTTTCAAAAACGTGCGTGAACATTAAATCTACAATAAATATCCGGACATGTATATATCAATGACACAGGACAGTAAGCACCTGACCCAAGGCTTTTTACGTTTAATGCAATAAAGTAATCTTTAGATGAGTGTAGTGAAGAAATGTAGGTGGTCTAAACTTTGAAATAATTAAAAGTTTAAACACGCCTTGTCGTTTGTTCCACTATAACTTTCATTTTTCATCCATGAAAACAATAAGTTAAAGAACAACTGATAACAGTCATATTTTTATGAAGTTATTGTTACATGTACCGAGTTTCTATAAAAATGAACTTTTCCCCATCTTGCCTTAATTTAACCAGCAAAAACTCTTTAATCAATTTCGCAAAGCCATCACAATCTTGAAACTTTCAATCAGTCATCAAATCAGTGGTGCATATTCTGGGCAAGCACAAGAAGCTTTCACAGTGTGGAGACGGTCAGTGCTTTTGTTTGGAGCAAAAAAACAAACAAACAAATACACTCAAAATATATGTACGATAATAAAGAGGCAGCTGAAACTGTGAGAAGTATCATTCAAACAGAAAACCTGTTGAGTGACAAATCTAAATTTCTGCTGGGTTGCGCCAAAGCCACCCCCCTCCTTTTAATTTGCTCTTGTTATATTAAGAGCCAAAGTCGGTCAAAAGCTTAACACAGCTTGTGTTACATGTTTAAAACTTTTCCGACAATAAATATTGTATTGTATCGTATTGAAAGTTGATATATGAAAGTGTATGCACAGCTACAGTCGGAAGACCTGATACATCACTCAAACAAAGAAACATACATAAACACTACTGTCGTTCATACTTCTAAATCAGTATATACATGTATTTACTAAAGCTAAACACATAAATGTTTCTGTCATATAAAGATAATACCACAAACTTTTACCAGCACCGTACATTGACGGCATTCCACGAATAATATGTCCTTTAAAGCAACACATTTAAAGCCATGCTTTGTTCATCCCCTAGATTTATTCCTCGAGACCGAGAACTTCCTCCTCATATTTTTTCCTCAATGAGGTTACATATTGTCTCAGGCTATCATCATCCAGTCGAGAACTCCTTGCAGCCTGCACCAGTCTTGTTGCCAACTTGAATACTGCCCTTTGTAGCAACATCTCCTTGTCTTTCTTTTCACTGTTCTGAAAGTGTGATAATCTTCTTGGAATACTAGTATAAGTCATATATGTTTTCACCTAGATGACTAATATGGTACTCCCCTACTTATCAAAATAATCAGGTCCGTCGACTGAAAGAAATCCAAGTATTGAAATCAATCTTGACTCAATTATTTTTAAGTTTTGATAAATGTGGTGATATTATGTATTAAAAACTTTCTCGTCTGACAGTAATTTTTAAACTTACCTTACTCAAGACATTTAAAAACAATCATACACATTTTCGTTTTGTGAAGTGGTTACGTGGTTGCAAGTTCCTTTAAAATTTTCTGTATTAATACAAGTAATACATCTTCATAGAGAAAAAAAAATTCACGCAAAATTTGAATTTTATCGTTAGTTTTCTGGATGTTCATCTGCCTAGGGTAAAATAAGTTATTTTCATTGTCTTAAAGTGTATTCCAGTAATATATATTTTAACAGTACCCTTTTCTCCTCTTCTAACTTATGTGCAAGCTGTTTAGCAGTGCTAACAACAGACTGCGGGAGTGTAGATATTTCAGCTAACCGTATACCTGAAATTTATCGTTTATCAAATCTTCTTATTTTGATAAATAAACAAGATGATGGTTTCAGTCAATTTCATGGCTGCCCTCCGCCTTTTGGGTAAATAGCTATGACAGAAATGAAGAGACAACAATCAGTTCAAGCACAATGGACTATAGTAACTAAAGGCAAGCTAAGTAAAGTTTCAAGAGAAATAAACACCCTCTCAAAAGGTAAATGATTTAGACATTTCAATACAAGCATTTTTCAAGTAGATTTTATCCTTAACAATTAAAACACGTGCTGTAGTCTAACAATGAATTAGAGTATGTTCAAACCCTGTTTAGACAACATTGGTCAAAATAATGATAAACAAAAAAAATATTTAACAACAAACCCTTTTTAATTCAACTAATATAAAGTCATTAAAAACAAGGATCAAATCACTTCATTTGTTTCATTGGGTTGTATACGTATTCAATAACATCAGGGATTTTACGCGTTTTTATGGCCCCCTCCTTCCTTTACAGCGTCCATTCTTTCGATGTTTGATTAATTTCTTTCACAACAAAACTACAAATCGGCTACTTTAACTTCAGTCTTGATCAAATGATTTAATCATAACTTAAACTAGACTAAAACAATTGTGAAAAAATGGTAAAATAGAATATAAAGGGGAGTGACTAATGTGCTAGAATTGAGATAGAGAGGATCCAACAAATTTCAATCACTATATATTAAATGAAAACGTTTTGGCAGCATTAAATGATATTCTTAAACTGTAACATGTACTTGATCGGATCATGGGCGGCGATTTTCTAAACAATTCCAACGTAAAATGTTGCTATTTACAACCATGTCGCAAGTTAAAATTTTATACCGTTAAACCATCTTTTTGAACAACTTTCTCATGCCGGAGAATTTTTTTTTAGTTAAAAAGTAAAACGGTAAAATTTACCCACTATGTTGGTTTTGTCATGGTACGTCTAAACTATATCTTAAGTAAATGCATACCATAATGCTTCTCCTCTGTCTTCCCCTTTGATAAAATATGCGTATACACAACTTTTTCACAATTCCCCTCAGTACTGAAATTTCTGTGTATTTCAAAGAAATAGCTGTAAAATAAAATGTGCTCTACAATAATATCGCGTACATTCTCAAATTTGTTACATAAAAGTAGACTCCGAGAGGATATACTTTTGTGCAGATCACATATGTAATATATTCAGTATACTGATGTTAAGCATACCAATAGCAATTTATACATATATTCAGGTCCTAGCAATGTAAAGCAAAAATAGCTGATATGTGCAAATCTGACTTCAATATTTTTTATACGAGACAGAAGCATTTTGTGTAACGATGATAAGGTATATAGCATTCCGGATTTCATCAAACAATATGCCATTATTCACTTCAAACAAGACACGGGCACCATTTTATTACCATACATAAAGACAGCATACTAACAAATGAACAATCATTACCGTGAGTAAAATTTTCTACAAATGTATTCCTTTATCATAATCATCTAGGAGATTCAATTTTTGTATAGTAACTAATCACTAAACTCAAGTACTAAATCCGAAACCTGTAATATTTGTAAGTTAATATAAAGCACTTCTTGGAAAAATTCCTTCGTAGTGTAACATTTAACATACTTTTCTACATTTGGATACAAACTGTCCATGGTTGTCAACTCTCTAAAATGTGTCACAAAGAATGTGAAGGCCTAAAATGTTAAAATAAAAATCATAATTGATATACATGTACTTTACATGGATGATCAGATATCAAACAATTAAAACTTTTTGTATGTCCATTAAATTAAAGGTAATATGGATCCTAAAGTAAATTTTTTTATATTACTATTAACGAATACTCGTCCAGATAGGTGGTGTTTGTGCTACTAGCTGCTGAAATAACTGACGAGATGATTGGTGCAGACACGATGTTACTGTCTTCAATGGTTAGTGTGATAATTGCTGTTGATGTCAGTATTTAACTCTAGATTTTGATACTGTTTTGTACCCCTTTTTGTACCCTTCACATTTTATGAGAGATTCTGATTCATTCTTTTTTTATGGCTTAAACTTGTTTGAATGCTGTCTCAGTAGCATGGTCGCATTAACAATTAACTTAATCTAAAATCTATGGAAGTAGCATGAAATAGATCAAATGGTCATATCAAAGCAATATGTGCTTTACCTTGGTATTAATGAGATGTTCACAAATAGAGAAACACAGACCAACACCTTCTTCTACACTAGTTCCTTGAACATAAAATGTTGAAACATTCACTTATTATCTTGCAGTGTATTGGTACTTTTTGTGGTTTTAGATATTTTGGTTTGTAAATATCCTCTATTATTTTATGCTCTCCAATCAAATACAGAAATAAATCAGTGAAATAAAATTAATATTACACTGTTTCAAAAAAAAATCTTCATCCCATATAGACACCAAAAAGTATACCAAGCTTAAAGAATACTGGAAACCAAATGACGATGACGTTGTTAAAATGACGTCACATGTGCCATGCTTTGTGACGACGTTTCTCGCGGTTTTCTACATTTCATTGAAACAAAAAGTAGAGTTTTAACCATAAAATAATAAAGATTAATTTTAAATATTAATCTCATTTATTATGGCTCAATTAAATAAGTCTGGTATGGTAGCGATTTATTTCCACCAGACGTAAACAGCCGACTGAAGTTCATGTATGTGTACCGAACATCAAAGTCACATGACTTAAATCTCGTATAAAAGCGCCCGCCATGGACCCTCGCCCTCTTTTCCATTACTTGAAAATTGAAGCCCGCCCACCGCACCCTTAATTTAACTTTGATAAATTCAACTTAAGTAGTGAGTTATATTAATATATTGTATGCATTGTTTATATTTTAACGCTATAGAAGTTGAAATGCTGCCGCCTAGATTTTATGTTTCAGTTCAACCGAGTGGTACAATTTGACATCTCAATGGCATTCTGGTACATCTGCAACACAACCACGTTTCACTGCTGGAGTCTACTGGCAAGCCCACTATCAATAACGGGAACTGCAAAATTGCTCACTTATAACGAAGGGATTGGATTCTTATATGAACAATTCGTTAAATGGATGTGGTGCAATGAGAGACAGTGCTTACAATGCTCCGTTTTTGGAGATCCCATTGAATTAACTTTAGACGTGCGTGTAATTCGTTAAACATTCTCGCAGAAAAAACTGTGGTTTATTCAATTGTGTTTGTATGATCAGTGTTGCAGACAATTTATTCAAATTTTTAAATCAGATGCCATGCATTTGTTTTAATGTCTAATATGACTTATTAAAATGATAATTTACTAGTTTTAAATCGCTATGACGGCGGAAAATTCTTACGCATAGGTGCGATCAGGAATGAACATGTTAGTAATTATGGGCTCGTTTCATGCGGGGAATATGAGGATCTTACATGGTTTGCTGTGGAGGACTGGGTTGTTCCAACCAGAGGGAAAGCGGGGGGATAGGAGGAACCGAGGCGGCGAGGTTCCGACTTCCCCCGCTTTCCCGAGGGTCGGAACAACCCAGTCCTCCACAGTAGACCATGTAAGATCCTTTTTCTTGCATACTTTATTTGATGTTATTGCAGATTCTACGAGGAAACCACTTTAAACAGGCCCTACTATGTTGAGCGGTAAATCAAAACTTCATGTTGATTAAATATAATTCCCCGCATGGAACCCCTTTGCGTAGGAAATTTGGTAGGTTCACACATGAATTTACCACTGTTTATGTATCTAGAGCTAAAAACATAGTGCTTGATCGCACCCAAAACTATACTTTATTTACGTTGTGAATAAAAAAAAATCAATTAAATCCTAAACAGAAATTCTCCTTACTCACGTCCAGTTTACTTGATTAATGCGACTATACCATCAATATTGACTCAATTAACTTGTTTTGTTTACACAGTGACGTCATTTATCAAGGGAAACTGTGACGTCATTTACCGCCATTTTTTGTTTTGAAAAAAGTATGATTACAGGTATGTTCTTTGAAATGTGAATATATTCTGTTGCTATACATTTCTAAAATTTGATGCTCTTGCTTGTGACACCATAAAAAGCACCATTTCTTTTCGCAATCAACTCTCGCTTCAAAACTTCATGGATATTCGTTACCAACAATTTTCGTAATTTGAACCGTTATTGCGTACCCTGAAAATTCGAACCATTCTTAAAAAAATAAATTCCTGTTACATTAACTTGAAAAATATTGAAGTGTGTGCTTTCTTATGAGACCTTAGTTTACATTTACGAAAAACATTCTAATCTTTCACATGTAAACCGCCGTGAAACGTATCTCGGAAATAAAGTGTTCCAGGTACGAGTTGAATACACGAAAATAGTTCGGGTGCTGTCAAGTAAGCCCGAGGTGTACTTTCCCTAGGGAAAGTATAGGCTGATCTCTTCCCTCCTCGTGCTGGGATCCGCCAATACTTTCCCCGGGGGGTATGCAAGAATATCACCTTAATTTCACTTGTGAACACCGAAAGTAGTTACTTTCACTCATGGCTGCGCCACTTGTGAAACTATTACTTTTAGTGCCCACTCAGTGAAATATAGTGTGATATTACATCAAAACCAACAATAATCCTCTTTTTCTCTACACTTTATATATTGTATGTCATTCAACCTGAATCATTGAGGGATAATTGGGCATACTATCTTGTTATTTGTCTACAGGTTGAAATATGTCAAATAAAATCAACTGCTTTACATGTAAGTGAAAAAAACTATTATCTCTGGTCTTAGTTCATGTAGTCTTTGATAATGATCAAAATGAATCACTTTTGAACAATACCACTCAGCACGGTGAATGCTAACACATGAAAACATTATTTAATATAATCATGAATTCACCTACTTTTATCATAGGGGTTTACCGCACTGTTAACAATGAAGTAATGGTAAAAACATTTTCTCCAATAAAATCAAACATGATAAGACATACCTCTTCCAAGTTCATCAATTATAATCAATGAGTTGGCCGTGGCTGACTGCACAATGTAATTGATCTCCCTCATCTGTAAAACCACAGAATTCAAAAGAGATGTTATTTACAAAATTTCCTTTGATAAACCGGTCACTCAAAGCTACTCTTTGTAGTTAATCAAATACTTGTTTGATTCCATCAGATTTCTTGAATTTTCAAAGTGGACTTTCAGAAATGTTGATCAATGATTTCATTAACACCCTTTAAAAGTAAAGTTTCAATGGATTGGATTATTTTCAAAAGTGACAATAACATTGGCAGAATAATTCCAACTAGACCTATCACTAAATTGATTAATACCCCCAAAAGACTGCTTTATAAACTGATGAAGTTCGTAGAAACAGAATACTTTGCAAAAATAACTAAAATAGAGATATTGTTCATGGCAATAATTCTGTAATTTGTCAAGATAGAGTATAAGTTCTTGTACACTGCACTTCCTCTCATTGTGCTTCTACATTGTATGAAGTTGTATCGAATTCCAACCAGTAGTTTTCAAATTATGCTCCCGACAAGGAAAACTAACAAAGGGCAATAACTCTGTAATTAGTCAAGAAAGAGTTATGGTTCTTGTGCACTGCACTTCCTCTCAATGTACTTGACCATTGTATGAAGTTGTATTGAATTCCAACTAGTAGTTTTCAAGTTATGCTCCGGACAAGGAAAAGTAACAAAGGGCAATAACTCTGTAATGAGTCAAGATGGAGTTATGGTTCTTGTGCACTGCACTCCTCTCAATGTGCTTAACCATTGTATGAAGTTGTACTGAATTCCAACTAGAAGTTTTCAAGTTATGCTCCGGACAAGGAAAATGCAACAGACCGCCTGACCGACCAACCACCGGGTGACTCCTATATACCCCCCTAAACTTCGTTTCGTGGGTATAAAAATACTTAAGCAAAGGTTATGCATCATGTGTATTGCACTTCAACCCATTGATATCAGTTTGATGTAAATCCCTTTACAAAGATAGTGTTATGGTCCACAAGTTTTATCTTGCTGGAATGAAAGAAGAATAAAGAAACGATCCACAGAAGATACTGACTTCTGCCATTTAAAAGAAAACCTTTGCTTGTATCAATTTATTTTAAACTAGAACTGTCACAAGAGTGACGAATTATACTCCCACAATACAGCTTTGTCACAGAAGTATGGCAACCATAAGAAAGGAATGGCCACAAGGATATAGAGTTGAGTTATTATACATTATGACCTTTGACCTACTGACCCCAAAGTAATTAGTTTAAAAGAAAGCGCCTGGACAAGCGTAAAAAATTGCCCCTGGACAAGCGTAAGAAATAGAAACCATTCAAATGTTCCAAGTAAACTGTTTTACTGTAAACCATTTTACTGTTCAGGCTCACTGTGACCTTGACCTTTGACCTACTGACCCCAAAGTCGAACTTGACCTGTATTTCATGATGTTACAGCTGTGTACCGAAAATTATTTAAATCGGTCAAGCCTTTCATGAGTTATCATCCGGAAACTGTTTTACATTACAGTTCAGTCACTGTGACCTTGACCTTTGACCTACTGACCCCAAAGTCGAACTTGACCTGTATTTGATGCTGTTACAGCTGTGTACCGAAAATTATTTAAATCGGTCAAGCCTTTCATGAGTTATCATCCAGAAACTGTTTTACAGTTCAGAGTCACTGTGACCTAGACCTTTGACCCCAAAGTCGAACTTGACCTGTATTTCATAAAGTTGCAGGTGTGTACCAAAAATTATTTAAATCGGTCAAGCCTTTCATGAGTTATCATCTGGAAACTGTTTTACAGTTCAGTCACTGTGACCTTGACCTTTGACCTACTAACCCAAAAGTCGAACTCGACCTGTATTTCATAAAATTGCACGTGAGTACCAAAAATTATTTAAATCGGTCAAGCCTTTCACGAGTTATCATCCGGAAACTGTTTTGCAGTTCAGAGTCACTGTGACCTTGACCTTTGACCTACTGACCCCAAAGTTGAACTTGACCTGTATTTCATGAAGTTGCACGTGTGTACTAAAAATTATTCACAAGAGTAAAGTCGTTCATGAGTTATCATCCGGAAACCATGAAAAGCAACAGACCGACCGACAAACCGACAAGCTCACTCCTATATACCCCCCCCCCAAATTTCGTTTTGTGGGGGTATAATTAACATACTGAATGTTAATATTTAGCTTTAAAACTCAGAATACACGAGAAATACTGTTTACTATATCTACACTTACTAAAGTGAAAATACAGTGTATCATGCTCTTTTGGCAAGCATGAGTTAAGTGGTCAATAGAATCTAAGATTCATAAGGGGCTGCAGTGTATTAACAGGGGCATTGAAATGCCAAAACCACATCACTACTTGGTGAAATTTATTTTAAAAAAAAAACTTAAGAGGCACAATTTTAGCCAGATTTCAATAATCTCTATATATGTACCTGAATGTTTTAAAGGCTTAGAACTTGTGGTGGAAACAAAGTTGAACACACAGTGATTTGTCCCTCTGTATCTCTGTCTAACATACATTAATTTATACAGTTTTACCTCAATCATAAATGTTGATGAGTTTGTTTCCAGATCATCATCACTACCTATTCTAGAGAAAATCTGATTGGCAATCCTAAATGAGGCATACTCAGCTGGTACGAAAGAACCAATCTGGGCCATGATCTGTAGTAAAGCAATCTGGCGCAGGTAGGTTGATTTGCCACTCTGCAAGCAAATATAGTCCACAGCATATAACAGCAGTCCGAGACATTTGCTTTATTAGATTTGATAGAAAAAAAATTCACACATGAATTTTACTTGTATTTGTTGATATACTAAAAGCATGTATTTTGCTACCACCAAATGATACACTCTTCATATACGCATGATTATCATTTTCAAATGCTAGTTTATCCAAATATATTTCAAATTGCTAGTTCAGCTCTATGTAATTATTTCAATTGTAGACAAAACTATGTAAGTACTTATGTACTACAGTAGCATCATTTATACATACCATATTTGGACCAGTGATTATCACAAAGTTGCTATCCTCTGAGGCATACTGAAAACAACCCACAAACCTGTCACATGATACTGTACCAATCAAGAACAGACAAAGACATTTAAATTCAATTTTACCCTAGCTACATAATTACATGTATATTTAAATATATCAGCTGACTATGTTGTCTTAATCAGTTATGCTTCACAAAAATATTTAGGTGAAAGTGTAAACCCTGTTATACCACCAGTGGATAAAAGTCTGTTTATGATAATGGTCACCGACACCTTGCTCTTTGAAGGTATGACCTCAAAATCTATAGGGGTCATCCACTTGTCCTTTGCAACCCTCCATCTTGCAATTTTTGGGAGGTACAATTTTAATGTTCAATACAGTGTTTACAACATTTTTAATTTACTGGGCATTTTGATCTTTGACAGATTTAACTTAAAATCCATTTGTCCCAGGTCAATACTATACATAGTTTGGTGAGTGCATACGAAATTGTTCTAGAGTTATTGTTGATAAATAAGTTTCAATAAAAGGTTACTTTGTAACCCTGACCATTGAGAAACTCAAAGTAACCTCATATCAATGAAAGTATTTGATTCCCTACTTAAGCATAATCATTAGACATGTAAAGAGTGTAAGCCAGTTGTTCCTAGAACTGTCACAAAGAAACTGTTTACAATTAAATGTCACCAAGACCTCAACCTTTGGCAGTGACTTTAAAATTAAAGGGGGCATTCCACTTGTTATGGAGTTATCATCTAAACCTAGTCCTTTCATGAAGTTACCCCAGAATCAATAAGGATCATCCAATTGTCTCAACCTACCAATAAATGAATTTTAATAAGTTCACACCAGATGTCTGGATTTATTGCCTAGAAACCGATTTAGTTTATGAGCTGACAAACCTCAGCAAAATCAAACACTTCATACAACGTGAAAAAACACAAACTTTACAATGTTATTTGCAACAGGATGCTCTATAGATATTTTCTCCAATATTGGATGCCTGCATTGTTTTACTGCAAGAGTATCAGTGAACTCTGGTCTGACTGAAACAAAAGAAAAGTGTAACAAAATTTAATGAATGATTATGAAAACTTCAATATTACTCTTGACCTTAAAAATCTCTTCATCAAGAAAATCTCAACTGCAAGGTTCTGTTTGTACATAAACTGATGCATGAACATACTACAGTGTTCAAATGTATAGCAACTATTGCATATACAAGGTTTTTCCATGATTTTACCAAATGACCTACTTCTAATTTGATGATATCCAATTTTCAAACTCACAGAGAGTTTATGAAGACAATCATATTGAAAAAGTTTCCTGAAAATCCAATGTGAAATGTAACCTCTATTGCAAACACAAGGTTTTACTATGATTTGACCTGCTGACCTAGTCTTTAACCCGGTATCACCCATCCCAGGTATTCAAACTCAACCTAGATTTGATCAAGGCAATCATTTTGACCAAATTTTATGAAGTTCCAATGAAAAATGCAGACCCCATTGCATACACAAGTTTTTTTATGATTTGACTAAGTGACCTAGTGTTTTTACCTCAGATGACCCATAATCAAACTTGACCAAGATTTAATCAAGATAATCATTCTAACCAGAAAATACTCTATAACCTGTTCTAACCAAGTTTCATGAAGATCCAATGAAAAATGCAACCTCTATTGCATATGCAAAGTTTTTCTATGATTTAAACCTAGATTTTTGTGCTTAGGTGAGCTAGAAAAAATATGAACTATAATTTTTTTTATTTTGGTCCATTATCAAAACTAAACTAAACATGTATATGAAGTTTGGTGACTTTGGGTCTATTACTAAAAGAACATTGCCTGCCACAAACTTGTATAAAATGACTTAATTTAGACTGTCAAAAGCCATAACTCCGGTGTAACTGGTCAATGTGGTCATAAAATCTAAAACCCAGATGCACAACTTCTCTACCCAACATGAATAAGCATATGTTTGGTGACTCTAGGCCAAATAGTTAAAGAGCAGTACATGCCACAAAGTTTTCAGGACATACTGACGGATAAGAGCAAATCTTTATACCCACACTGCATCCCACTTTCCATATTTTTGAGGGGCATAAAGCTGAAAACCTAATACATGTATTCAGGTAAAAAAGTGATTTTTGTCTATCACTGGCTTTAAAATATTACATGTATTTTCTCACAAAACTTGTACCATAAGCAATTCTCATACAAAACATCAACCCTAGACATACAAATATTTCTCTTTATATTTGTTTTAATATCTTTTCACATTCAAATGCTTTCTGTTGTTTTCCAAGATATACTAACTTTTTTTGCTGAGGTCAAAGTTAAGTGGATACCAGGATCTACCGCTATTTAAATGTAATTCTTTCACAGCAAAATTCCAGTTATATTCCTTAGTTTCACTCTAAAATCAGCAGCTATTGTTAGGTAACTTACTAAAGTCTGAGAGAGTACATGCATGTGCAAAAGACAGCAACATGTCCACAGTGGCCACTGTCTCTGTCAGCTTGTATAAAGCTCCTATATCATCACGAAGGTTGGTCAACAATTCTGTCATCACTCTAAAATAAGCAGCTTCAACAAACAATTCTAGGAACATTCAACTTTTAATTTACTGAATATCTTGAAATTGACTTGTGTCACAAGTTGTGTGTCTTCCAAAACACTGCCAATACAACAGTACACAAAGATACTCAACACATTTGTAAAGTCTGTGTGACTGTGTTGGATGAGCATGCTGATTATGGTTTATATTGGTCGCACAGCTACAGACAGTACTCTGCACAGTGCTCTTTAACTAGACACAGTACCAATGCAGAGCTGAGTGTTCTAATTTGCATTTCCTGTTTATACCTTTGTTATGATACTTGAAAAGTAATTTTAATGGATGGACTAACAGAAAGATATAAAATATTTTTCGATACCCAGTACTACAGCTCAAAATAATACAACATGAAAACTTAAATCTATAGTTTTTACAAGGCAAAAGTTTCTATATCTGGTCATACTAGGGATTTCCTGCAAAATAATCTTTTTTTTTCTAAAAAAGGCAAAAAGAAATCAGCCAAATGCGGGCAGACTTATAAGTTATTATACTTACATGCTAGTCATCATATATATCTCATGTAAGGACTCCTTCACTCTGTCTGAAAACAAACCAGTTAAGAAATACATTGCAATAAATGTGACTGAATTCAGACAGATATGCAATGTCTTCCATAATCAAACATTATTACTTTATTAACTGTCTTCAATAAGATTAAAAGGAGGAAAGAGAAAGAACCCTCAATCTGCATTGCTAATGGGAAAGTCAAAGTTGCTCTATCTTGTTAGTTTCAATTTGATTTTTTTTTTCAACAGTTTGTAAGAAAATGTACATATTTTTTCTAAATCTACCATATTGAAAAGCAACTATATCTTGAAAGAAATTATGTACATACCATTCATCTTTATCTGAAACAATGAACATGAAACATCTTAAAGACTGGGAAAACATGTATGCAACACATTTTTATAATACAATAAGGTCAAGCTCAAAACACTGGACATAACTGACTCCCTAACAGTGTTACATAGAAGCTGTACAAATATTGTATACCTGGGACTCATGAACTATATCAAAATCAATTCAAACATGTTTACATTTTTGAAAAACATATCAAATTAGGCATGTTATGAGTATGGTACACGTCTCAATGTGGTACATGTTTATATATACTGAATACCAAGTTCTGTATTACTTGTATGACAAACATTTCCTCACATGGTGAAGCTAAAGACATTAATCACTTAAAATATACATTTTCAACTTCAATGTTAGATGTGTTCTTCTTACAAAAATACTTGTCTTGAGACATGTATATACAATTATTATTTCAGCATATCATATTGAGTGCTGGTAATGTAGTATCTGGAGGTGTTAGACCTCATTCGTCAAATATGACAGGTTAAACTAGTTACCAGATCTGCAGTTGTAAAGCTGAAAGTGTTCTTGAGTTTTGTCACTTTGATGAATATTCCAGGCAGATTGTCTGTGGTATAACCCTCGTTTCCACCTCCATACATCTGTATATGAAATCCTCTACTGGTGCTGTATGCAACCTTCAATGGCAGATTGTATGTGCCTCCCATCTGGTTCACAAGATCTAAAGAAACAAAAGTAACAGTGCAACTTTTTCAACAGTATTTCAGTTTTGTTGAGTTAGACAAAACTTAAAACTTTTGTATAAGTATTGAGAAGTCATTTTCTCTCAAGAAATAAAATAACCATGCAAGAGTCAGAGGAAGGAGGTATTGAAAAGCATCTATGAAAATGTCAGTAGAGAAGACATTAAGTACCATTGTTTCAAGACTCTAATGAATGATACCAGTCTAGATTAATTAAATACAGACTGACGATTTACATAACAATCAGTTGGCCATCTTCAGTACTTCGATTATTCGAACCCATGGATTATTCAAAGTAAAAACTTAGTCCCAGACACTTCGAATAATCGAGACTCGACTGTAGCTGTATTACAAGTTTATAAATAAGATTAGGTTTTCACCTGAGACCTGTCTAAAATCATAGATTTGGGGTATCAAGGACAAAAAATTACCTATCATAAGTACGTTAGTTACAGATTAAATCTAAAAGTACAATGATATTAAATGCACTGTATTTTTTCTATGAAAAACCTGAAGGGTTAAGAAATTCTGGAAAAGTATGGTCTTAATAAGGTATATAAATTTTGCCTTGCAGCATGCGTGTCATTAAAAATATTTGTTAAACTACCTTGGTAATATCGACCACGCTGCTGGAGATTTATGTCTGTATGATTAAACAACCTTTTTTTACACAATGTACATATATGTTGTTTGAGTTTAACACCTGTTCCAACTGAATTTCAGTCAGTTTTACAGGCTGCCAGTTTACCTAACCATCATTCCTGGGAAGAATCAGTACTAGAACCCTATCATCCATAAGAAATTGCCAACTTTCTCAAAGAGACATGGTTGATAGCAGGGCTCAAAGCCATTACCCTCTGTCTACATGAGGTTACAGTGACTCAAGTCAGCGACTCTAAACACTCGTACACATGTATAGTATAGAAGTTGTATTATTATCTTACTTGTAATATCATCCACCATTTCTGTGTATGTTTTCCTTGATATGTCAAGGAGTCCTAAACCAAAATATAATATTACAATTATATAAAGAACCAACATCAATAAACAGTCAACATAACATGTATACCACATC
>JAFMSR010000002.1:3580165-3587665 GCA_022818135.1 Saxidomus purpurata | reverse complement strand
CTCGTTACTGTGAGTATCAAATTTTAAAATGTTGCATTAATTACTATTTCTTAATTATAATTGTTGCAATGTACATGTACTTACTTTGAAGAAACTTCCAGTTCAACACTACTGTACTCTGGCAGACACAGCTGTTTTACATAGAGCAAACCTGTAAATGAATGTAGCATTGCTCACTTCATACAATGTGTCATATGGCCTTTTTTCATGTGCTACTGGTATCGATAAGACTAGAATGATTTACTCATGCAAGAATACCCTCTAAGAATTGAACTAAATTTGAATTAAATTTAGATGAATAGAAAATGGTCTATCTAATAATGACTTTTATTTTAAAATTTGGGTAAGTTATAGTTGTTGTCAAGTGTTTATAAATACCACGAACATATCCAGTTATTCCTGACTGAGGTAACACATGTGACATAAAACTAGGTACAAATTAAATTAGGGCTAAAATTAACCTTTTGTTTCATTGAAATATTTCCTCTGTACTGTTGAGATACTGGTATTGTGAAACTGGTCACTGATAAATTTAGATAGATTTGTCATGGTCCCTGATTCACAGGCTGTACTTGATAAAATGATCTGTAATATAAAATGTGAACATCTAAATAAATATATATATGTATCACGGCAACAGACTGGCTCTAATTGTTACTTACTTTAAGATTTGACATGTACTGGTAACTGATTACAATTTTTTATACAGTTTACTCAGCAATTATCAAAATTCAGAATATCATTTTATCTCCTCATTCTATTTTTAACACTATCTATATCAACCAAAGGGGTCTCTAACATTTTCTGGATGGAAACATTTGACTTTTTGACAAATAAGTAAAAATACCTGCCTCTGATAATACCTAGCTTTACATAATACAAAGGAAACAACTGCCATATGTATACATATTATACTGTCACATCCTTTCTTATATTGTTTCTTGCTAAAGAACATTTATACAATGCATTAGATAATAAAAACTGTGCATTAGATAATAAGAGTTGTGCATTAGATAATAAAATTTCAAAAAATGTATAGTTTATCTATTTTTTAAGTGGAGCCATAGGTTTCTTTTATTTCTCACAATTTGCGCATTATAATACTTTTTCAATCCAGAAAATGTTCAAACCTCTTTGATATAAACCATCGTCGGACACCCACGGGTGTATGGAGCATAGCGGAGTCAACAACCGTGGCTGTCCGACGATGGATATCAACATGAAACACTTAAGTTCCCAGAGTGTTATTCTTTTCTATATTGTCATTAACAGGCATGTGGAAGACTTTTACAGAATATAACACCCTCTGTATTACCTCAAAGTATGTCTCTAGTACAATTAATCTAAGTTGTAAAAATTTGATTTGCTTAAGAATAAGTTATTTAGGACAGATTTTCGTAAAAAAAGTAAAACTGAGAAAATTAAGTTACCTCAAGAGGGTGGATAATTTGAAGCTTAGTGATGGTCTTCACATATGTTGACATGTCTGAGAATTGTGACAGTACTAGTTCAGGTCTTTTCAAGTCTAGAGTGGCCATTCCTATCTCCCCTCTCGCAAGTCCTCTACCCTCAACTATAGCTGTAAAATTACAAACAAATAATGAATCAATTTACAGAACAAATGACTATTTGGTCTGAGGTTAGTTCTAATATTGGTGGCTTTCAACTAAATAAATAAAATACTACAAACTGTCATCTTTTACCTACTATGTATACAGTAAAAATAGTAAACATACTGCAGATCTTCACATCATTTAGAATTTTAACTGAAATCATGAAATATTTTCAAAAAGTATCAACCAACTTGGAATAGTTATCTGATCTAATATTTTCAGTCACTTGTAATGAATTTCAACAGCTTACAAGACTTGTCCAGAAAATCAATTAATTTACAGCCGACCATGTATCACCTCGAGGTCTTTGTTTAAAGCATGCTCACCTACAAGAGTTGACCTGTCAATTCTAGCTGGTGTTGTTCCAGGAGTCATACTTGTGCCAGTGTATGGTGTCCTGCGTGACCCTGGAGTCCTTCCTGAAGACAAAACACCATTTGGAGTTCTTGATGAAGATCCAATATTTGAAGTTCTGAATGAGGAAGATTCTACATTTGGTGTCTTTGAAGAGTTAGAGAAAGAAGAGAAGCTTTCATTTTCATTACCACTGCTAGAGATTCCAGCCCTGCACCTTGCCCTTTTTCCAGGTAAATTGCTACTTCCATTGCTGAAATAAAGAATTTCTTCTGTTACCAATCCACTAATGGTTTGGTTTTGTATTATACCTGGTTGTGAACATATATTTTTACATCATTGACAATAAGAAGCATTTTAGTGATAAATGTTTTAAGGTGATTGCTGTAACTTTCAGTTCTTTTCTCCATTCCAAGCACTACAATCAATATGAAAAAAACCTTGGACTGAGTAACATTTACATCTGCATGTACACGTCTGTTCGACTTGACAAATTTCACTTGACAAATGTCTGATACATGTTTTAAATGTCTTAAAAAATTAAATTCATGACTTTGTATTTGTCTCAAGTATAAACATATTTCATGTGCTACTGTACATGCATTTCATGCATATACATTTGTATGTATTTTGCATTTATAATGACACAAAATGTTTTATATGTGTTTAAACTACAACTATAAAAAAAATCAACAAGATACTGCATAAGGAAAAGTACAGGTATTACCATGAAGTTTTTGCACTGCTGGTTTCACCATTTCCTGAAGTACTTAGACTGGAAGTCCTTGGAGTCTTGTGCAAAAAGGTTGAAGTGGTGCCTGGATGCTCTAAAGAACTTCTAGTTGCATGGTTAACTATACCTTCTTCAGTAGAACTTGATGTTTCTCCTGGTGTCTCCAACAAACCAAAATCTTGATAAGAAAATGGACATAATAAAAACACAGTGTTTGTTAAGTTTCAAAGTACCAGTATTGCTTGGAAAAAAAGTCATGTGTTTGCAGAAAAAATAATGAATAGAAAAAGGACATCCATTCAGAAAGTAGTCTGGTTTAAGCTTTGGCTAAAATCTAGCCATATAGTGATACAACATCCACTCTCTCCCTTTCACATGTATATAGCATTAGACTACTACCCTGTAGCTTTTGCATGGGTTACTTGCAAAACCCTTTCACAGCAAAATAACCAATCAGAATTTTAAGAAGGTATCACTGAGCATGGTTGATTCTTAGTTCCTTCATTAAAAGAATTTTACATTTTCAAGTTTTCACATTTTTAAATGCATGAATTAATTTCCTTCAGTTTTCCTTATATCTTTTGTTGTTCTTCTTAACAATTTGTTACAAGTTACGACCATTCAATTAGTCATTTCTTATAACAGAAATAAAAATATACTCTTGCCAGTGAAAATTACTGTAAAATTAATCTCAGTTTATCATGTCTTTATCTTGACCTAGACACTATGTGCCACTTGCGTACTGTCTTTACAAGAAGCCAGAAAGTGCAAAGCTACTAGTACATATAACCGTCTCCATTGTCCTACACCTTAGGAAATGGATGTCAAAGGCTCTGATCCTAGCAGGAGTCTGTCCCAATGTGGCCTGTTGAAGAGGGCTACTAATTGGTCTAGTGATAAACTTTTGGATTTGGGAGGTAATTAACATGACGCCGACTGTCAATCAAATCGTTCGACTGACCAATCAAAAATCACTATTTTTACACACCTCCAAGCGTTCTGTTTTCGAGAGTTTACCTCCGACATGTGGTAAACGAGCTTGAGTTCGGGTCGTACCGATTATAGCCTCTTTAGAGGATGGTGGACCCAATAAGCACAATTACAAACAGAGCTTGAGTATATAGGGTCATTGTCTTTCGTGGATAGATGAATGTATTATGTAAAAAATATATAAAAATGATGAAAAAGTAAGTTTAATTACTACAAAGGCCTTTATATTAAGTTGACACCAAGAACTGAAAGAAATTTAAATGATACTTTGCCTACAGAAACAGTTAAACCGGTACTAAATCGTAACCACGGACCTGTGTGTATCTATAAGGTCCGTGTCGTGACCCATGTTAAATGTGTCGGTTACTTTTGTCATTTTATATTAATTCATATCTAGATTAATTAAAATCTTTTTCAAACTCTTTAGTTTTTCACAGAAACTTTCAGCAGAAAGAACGGATAATTTAGTTATAATCATATACTTCGTCTATGGAGTCTAAAAGTATGTAATGTCGGCGAGTATGATACGAAACTTTAATTTTTATGAATAATATTACAATTAATAATTATAGCATTTAACTAATATTAGATATAGATAGGCAGAGGGCAATTGTTGAGAAGTTTTCAAAAAATATTTGTAATCTGCACTAACTGTACGCATTACATATTATTTATGTTCTAACACAAACATTTGTAAATTGCGACTTTAAACATACGTGCTGCACTTATTTCTTGCATAACCGATGGCTGTTTTCTATGTCATGGACCTATAAACAGACACGTGTCAAGAAAGATAATACATAATATACAGTGTGACATCTTGCCTTTGTTTCGGTAATTCACCGGGAGATATGTTTGATATACATCTCAATGCCGCCCTGCATGCTTGACTGGTCAGATTTCACGGTACAATAAACATGTAAGATCCATCTAATTAAATATATTGTTAACTAGTAAAACTTGAATGTTTCGTTTGTATTTAAGACATCGCTATCAACATTATAAATACCGCTTTGTCAATAAACTTTGAAACTATTTTGATACATCTTGAGTACAAAATACCATTTTTTCGTTTCGAGATCCTTTCGGCATTTTGTGCACTCCTTTTCCCCGTCTTGAAGGGTAAGTTTAAAATGTATGCACATAATGCGTGATATGTATCTTGTTCTTTTTAAAAAAGGAAACATAAAATTTCGAAAACAGAACAAAAATCCCTTTTCATTGTGTTTCCATCCCTGTCAAAATGTGCAAGTTCAGCATGTAGATACTGCCTGAATACTAAAGCGTGTCCGAGGTTTTGTTATCTATCGATAATCGTGGTCGGTAGGCGGAGCGATCGATACTTTCGCGTCATGTCAATTGTGCTATGAAAAAGGTGTCACAATTTTTATATGAAATGGATGCCCCTCTCATATGTGTTACACTTTAATAAATTATCTCACTAAATCCGATGTAAAACACTACAATATTCTGGTATTGTTATACTTACTATATTTTACTTGGCTCTTTGAAAGAAAACTCATTGTCATGTATTTGTTAACGAATTTTCAACTGTCATACTAGGTTAACCTGCAAAACATACAAACTATTTTAAAACAAGGCGTGGGGGGGGGCATTCAAGTGTTAAGCAAGTTTATTGATAAATTTCCCAAATTTCCCAATTTGAATGAGAATACGCGTAAAATTTCCAAATTTGGACGACACCACACATAAAATTTCCCAATTTGAGAAGATGTGGGCCCCTTCCCAATTTTCGGAAAAAAAGCCCTAGATGTAATTTCATATTTTGAAACAACTTGATTTCGCTTGGTATGGAAATACTTCAGTATCAGACTTCTGTCACGTATCTCTAGTTTAAATGTGGCCTTACTATTCTCGCAATTATCGTTCCCAAAAATGCCACATATTTTTTACACATAGTTTCCAGAGTAGTCACAGATCACTAATCATCGCAATCTACATCACACTGTTTAACAGCTGATAGAAATTGAAGGTACCGCCCTTTAAGCGCTCCCAACCAATAAAGAACACGAGGTTTTCCGTTTATCTATATTGACAACCGACAATCTATGCATGATTCTGTTATTGCACTACTATGAAAACACCAAATTTTTTAATTGTGTTAATTGTATTGGTGTGATATAATTATATACACAGCACTGCTGTAAAAGAACCAGGGAATCTCTGAAACTGAGACACTTTCTGTATCTGGCGCTATCCCCCTTGAAACCTAAAGCAACTGACCTCTTCTAGGGGCACTGGTATGAGACCAGTTTCAGAATCGTACTAATTTCCGACTACCCGTTATCATAGCCTTCGCGTAACTCGCAGAATGGGAATACCATATAATTTCGAACGAAATCATCCAAACAAGTCGCAAACGTAATTTCATTTCCTAAAGTTAAGTAATTCTACCTCTGTCACTGAATTTGTTTTCATGTCAACGTGTGAGGGCTTTGTGCATGCGCAGGAGATAACCGGAAAGTGTGTGCACTCTAAATGTCAGTTTTCCCCCCTTCCTGCCGGAAAAATAGACAAACTTCTAAAACTCCTCTGAAATGCTTTCTTTTCGTTAAAACTGATATCAATTTACTTTTTTAAGTCACACTGTGCTGATAAACAAAAATTGCTGGCAAAACATAGCACATTTTAATTGTTGTGAACAGTGATGTACAAAATGGAACTGCATGGAACAGACTGTTCGGAGCGTCGGAAAAGCAGAGAAAGGAATTTACATTTTAGGAAATTGGTACTGTACATCAACTTATTAACATTAATTAGGCTATCCTTTCAGAGCTCCATTTTCAGTATGCATGTGAAAAAGTCACTGGTCTTGTTTACATCATTGAAAATGGGATAGACTTACGTTTGTAAATGCGTAGAGGCCTTTTGCTTACAGGACATTTTTTTTTTTAAATATACAGAAAACCTTGATTTTTTGTCAGAAACTGGTCTCATACCAGTACAAGCCATATGGGCTACCAGAACAAAGGATAAACCATACCAAAGATGATGTTATAGAGGAATACAAGTGTAACGACCTGTGAACGTAGTGAAAATGTTCGGTCGCATACGATGATAATATGCAAATTTAAAACCCATGTACATGTGTTGGGGATTAGGGTAGTATATATAAGGCACAGAGACCCATTCAGGGTCGAGTAAACTTTTCAGTGAATGGATCTGCTGCGTCTTAGGCCCTCGGCTCGTTACACAAGAAGGTGAAGAGCTATGGACAAGACTCTTGAAAACAAGAAACATATCATATTTTTCTATCACTGTATGGTCTATATAATTATGTGTGTCTATCTTCAAAATTTAGAAAATAGTGCACAATACTGACTCACTCATAATATTATGCTAACTGACATTGAAAATAAAGAAAACCAGAGTTGGTTTACCATAACTTCAACTGTGCATTTATCATGATATGAAGCTTATTTGGAGCGCTGCAACTAGCAAGCTCTACTGTTGTGTAGTAGACAGCAATTGCAACAAAATGCGCTCGCAGTTTTCCTCACGATATATCAGGATTCGAGCTGAAGACGTACCCATACGTCGCGAAAACATATTACAAAAAAATGTTTTGATCAAATACTACAATGCCTGATAAAAGTTAAATCTATAGTGTCTATATTTAGATGAAAACAGAAACATTTTATATGATCTTGCAGTGAAAATTATTTAAATTGCTTCATTTTAATACTTTTGATGTGATTATACCGGAGCCGATCTGGGGTGCAGACGATTTTCGGTGACAACTGTAATATTATTAACATGTGAATTTTACTTTATTTAAATCAAAGGACT